>WNGS01163555.1:9694455-9717713 GCA_020271785.1 Procambarus virginalis
TTCCCACAGGTGAGTCAGTCCCACAGGTGAGTCAGTCCCACAGGTGAGTCAGTCCCACAGGTGAGTCAGTCCCACAGGTGAGTCAGTCCCACGGGTGAGTAAGTCCCACGGGTGAGTCCGTCCCACAGGTGAGTTAATAGGACTCTATAATAATGTTTACTTTCTCGTAGACACGCTTTGACAAGCTTTGTCAGGTTCCCACTATCCAAACCATCACCTACACCACAGCCAACCCACCCGCCCACACCACCACCACCACCACCCACACCACTATTCTTACCACTACCCACACCACCACCCACATCACTACTCTCACCACCACCCACACCACCACCAACACCACTACTCTCACCACCACCCACACCACCACCCACACCACTACTCTCACCACCACCCACACCACCACCCACACCACTACTCTCACCACCACCCACACCACCACCCACACCACTACTCTCACCAACACCCAAACCACCACCCGCACCACTACTCTCATCACCACCCACACCACCACCCACACCACTACTCTCACCACCACTGCTCTCACCAACACCCAAACCACCACCCACACCACTACTCTCACCACCCACACCACCACCCACACCACTACTCTCACCACCATCCACACCACCACCCACACCACTACTCTTACCACCACCCACACCACCACCCACACCACCATTCACACCACTATTCTCACCACAACCCACACTACCACCCACACCACTACTCTCACCAACACCCACACCACCACCCACACCACCACCCACACCACCACCCACACCACTATTCTCACCACAACCCACACTATCACCCACACCACTACTCTCACCAACACCCACACCACCACCCACACCACTACTCTCACCACCACCCACACCACCACCCACACCACTACTCTCACCACCACCCACACCACTACTCTCACCACCACCCACACCACCACCCACACCAACACCCACACCAACATCCACACCAACACCCACACCAACACCCACACCACTACTCTCACCACCACCCACACCACTACTCTCACCACCACCCACACCACTACTCTCACCACCACCCACACCACCACCCACACCACCACCCACACCAACACCCACACCACTACTCTCACCACCACCCGCACCAACACCCACACCACTACTCTCACCACCACCCACACCACCACCCACACCAACACCCACATTACCACCCACACCACCACCAACACCACTACTCTCACCATCACCCACACCACCACCCACACCACCACCCACACCACCACCCACACCACTACTCTCACCACCACCCACACCACCACCCACACTACTACTCTCACCACTACCCACACCACCACCAACACCACTTCCCTCACCAACACCCACACCACCACCAACACCACTACTCTCACCACCACCCACACCACCACCCACACCACTACTCTCACCACCACCCACACCACCACCCACACTACTACTCTCACCACTACCCACACCACCACCAACACCACTTCCCTCACCAACACCCACACCACCACCCACACCACTACTCTCACCACCACCCACACCACCACCCACACTACTACTCTCACCACTACCCACACCACCACCAACACCACTTCCCTCACCACCACCCACACCACCACCCACACCACTACTCTCACCACCACCCACACCACCACCCACACCACCACTGCTCTCACCAACACCCAAACCACCACCCGCACCACTACTCTCACCACCACCCACACAACCACCCACATCATTACTCTCACCACCACTGCTCTCACCAACACCAAAACCACCACCCACACCACTACTCTCATCACCACCCACACCATCATCCACACCACTACTCTCACCACCACCCACACCACCACCCACACCACCACCCACACCACCACCCACACCACTACTCTCACCACCCACACCACTACTCTCATCACCACCCACACCACCACCCACACCACCACCCACACCACCACCCACACCACTACTCTCACCACCCACACCAGCTCCCACACCACTACTCTCACCACCACCCACACCATCATCCACACCACTCCTGACACCACCATCCACACCACCACCCACACCACTACTCTTACCACCACCCACACTACTACTCTCATCACCACCCACACCACCACCCACACCACTACTCTCATCACCACCCACACCACCACCCACACCACTACTCTCATCACCACCCACACCACCACCCACACCACTACTCTCACCACCACCCACACCACCACCCACACCACCACCCACACCACCACCCACACCACCACCCACACCACTATTCTCACCACAACCCACACTACCACCCACACCACTACTCTCACCAACACCCACACCACCACCCACACCACCACCCACACCACTATTCTCACCACAAACCCACACTACCACCCACACCACTACTCTCACCAACACCCACACCACCACCCACACCACTACTCTCATCACCACCCACACCACCACCCACACCACCACCCACACCACCACCCACACCAACATCCACACCAACACCCACACCAACACCCACACCACTACTCTCACCACCACCCGCACCAACACCCTCACCACTACTCTCACCACCACCCACACCACCACCTATACCACTACTCTCACCACCACCCACACCACTACTCTCACCACCACCCACACCACCACCCACACCAACACCCACACCAACACCCACACCACCACCCACACCAACACCCACACCACTACTCTCACCACCACCCACACCACCACCCACACCACTACTCTTACCAACACCCACACCACCACCCACACCACTACTCTCACCACCACCCACACCACCACCCACACCACCACCCACACCACTACTCTTACCACCACCCACACCACCACCCACACCACTAGTCTCACCACCACCCACACCACCACCCACACCAACACCCAGCCCAGCATCAGCCACCAAAACATACTGTGCAGGAATCCACCGCTGAATTCCTCTTAAATAAACAGTTCTAAATATTGTTCAACCCTGACGTATTTCTGCCGTTCAGCCAGGGTTAGACGCTAATCTACATACCCGCGATCGAATCTCAACTTTTGTCCCGCCACCGTGCAATAATAGACACGATATCGGCCTGACGACTGCAGGTAAACTAATATTACCAAAACGATGGGTCAAACACAGTGTTTGGAGACCTACATTCTGTCCAGTATTATGTATTACACTGTTTGATTTTACTGGGCGACGGGAGAGAGGCGTGGGAAAGAGGGCGCGTGGGGCAACGAGGAGGAGGAGGAGGAAGAAGAGAAGGAGGAAGAAGAGGAGGCAGAGGAGGACACGAAAGAAGGGGAGCCGTGACTCGAGAGAAAAAAGCTTGATAATATCGTCAAGGTCTTGTTGTTAAAGTCCTTCACGCAATTAATATTTCCAATTTGTTTGCGGTAAATATAGAGTGCTGCCTCTGCGCGGCCACTGTGATGGGAGAATATGAACCTGACAAATGGTTTCTTGTCTTTAAGAGTACACGATACAGAAGGAGGTACTTGTTACCAAGTACTTTTCTTGTACTTGTTATTCAAGTAGGAGAAATTGAGGGAAAAACAAAGCTAATTTTGATCATTTTTGTTGAGTTTGTGAGTTCATAAGTCTGCACATCTGTGATATTGTGAGTCCGTATATTTACGTGTCTGAGAGTCTGTAATTTTGCACACCTGTGAGTCCGTACGTCTGCGTATATAAGTCTGCGTGTCTGTGAGACCGTCAATCTGGAAGTCCGTGAGTTTGCGCAATTAGGCTCCTGGTGTCACTGATGTTCCTAAATAACTTTTCCGATTTTTATGAAAATGAAATAAATTTTCTGCAACAACATCTGTAGACACAGAGAGCCGTCCAGCCTTGCTGTTCTCGTCGGAAAAAAAGGTTAGTTTAATGAAGCGCCAACTGTCTTCAGGAACAATGATCATTGAATACAAATTGCTGAAAACGGTCAAGATCGAGAGCCCTCCTGGCTGTCCTGGTAACACATTCGTCCCGCTCCTCATGAGCGATTTGGTCTGGGTTCGATTCCTGTCCAGAAAGTATTGTCTTGGGGCCAGTGCTTAATTGCTCACCTCCTTTCACCTAGCAATAAATGTTAACTGGTTGTTAACCGACTGAGGAATTGGGTTCCAGAGAAGACTAGTAGGTAAGGCTTACCATGAGCCATGGGAAGGAAGGGATTTCAACCTGCTACAGGAGTCAGAAGTCAACTGTTCTTTTTTACTCACCTGCGTAAAAAACGAAAATAAATGAATGGGTTAATCTGTTTATACTCAAGCGACTTCTCTGGGTTTAAATTTGGATTCGAAGCACAATTTCTGATGCTAAAGGTGATTAGAATTGGTCAGTCTTGAGTATTAGTGGAGTGTTTTTGGAGTTTAGTTATAACAGCTTTGAAGGGTCAGCTCGGAGCATAAGAGAAACCTTCACGACCTTTAGAACTACAGCTGTTTCGAAAAATCAATCTGGAGAATCAGCGAAGCAATCTCAACCATCGGTCCTCTTAAAGTTGAGAAGTAAACTGTAGGTAAAGACCTTCATCTCATTTGTTCTTCAGCTCTGTGATTATAAGTGATAAGTTTATCGTGATACGTGTTAGATATGTTTATAAATTATATTTACTCCAGAAAAAAATTATCTTCTCGTT
Source organism: Procambarus virginalis (assembly GCA_020271785.1). Taxonomy (NCBI): domain Eukaryota; kingdom Metazoa; phylum Arthropoda; class Malacostraca; order Decapoda; family Cambaridae; genus Procambarus; species Procambarus virginalis. The sequence continues at coordinate 9,699,116 of WNGS01163555.1, forward strand.
TTTCGAATGGTTTATTTTCGTGATTTCCTCTCCATCCCCCCCCCCCCTTCCTCTCTCCACAGTTTCTTCTGTTTTTTCTCTCTCTTCCCTCCCGTACCCTCTCATTTTCCTTTTTTCTTCTTTTTCATCCTCCTCTACCCCCCCTTCCCTTCTACCATTTCTATCGTCTCCATTTCTTCCCCTTTCTACCATTCCACGCCTTTCTACACTCCCTTCTCTATCATACCTCAATTCTCTCCTAACCCTCTCTTCTTCAACATCCCTCTCTTCTCTCCCTTCCATATCTTCTCTCCTTTCCATTTTTTTTATCCCGCTTCACCTGAAGCTGTAAAAAAATTGTCTCCTCCCTACACAAGTTCTGCCTCTCTCCTCCCCAACACTCCCCTCATAGTTGTGTAATCCACTAGTACTCAACCACCACCCGACTGAAAATCAACTACCAACATTCCCACCAATCCCATCATCGTAGCCCAACCACCATCAGCATGAAACCCATCATCTCAGTCCAACCACTAACAAATCCATCAATGCAAACCAACCACCACCATCAACACCAAACCTTCACGGCACCCCAATCACAAACAAACCCATCACTGCAACCCAACCACCGCTATCGACATCAAACCCTTTACCACACCTCAACCACCACTATCACCAAAGCAACACCTCAAATCAAACACCACCACCATCACGACCAAAATCAATCACCACAGCCCAATAAATCTGAAAAGAGTATAGTTGGTATGGGCCGAGTAAAGCGTAGAAAAGTTATCAGGCTAGGCTGGTACAACGAAGATAGAAATCGACTGTTAAAGTTAGTATTCACGAACAAGGCCACAAAAAAGGAAATACTAGTAATGAAGAGCAAACTGTTAAATATAAAGGGGGGGGGTAGTAATTCATTCAGAGGGACATGACGAAGGACGAGAGAATCTTCACAGTAGACACAATGAAAAAGTGCAGAGAGAAATGGGAACCGAGGAATCACAGGCCCCCACCCCAACAATCCCTGAAGGGAGTGGGGAACCCTCCACAAAAAGTTCAGCAACCTCAGAGATATGGAAGGATGAGTTTCTAAGAGATGGCTATCCAGGGACTATGAAGGGTTCACAGACTACATGAAAATCACTATAACAATTGGAGAACAGAGAATCACATAGAACAATAGATACAAGGAGAGCTAAACTATTAAACGTGGCAATGAAAATGTTTCTAAGCCAACATGTCAAGGTACCCACAAGAAAGACAGCAAATGGTGAACAAGACGTGACTTGATATTTACCCTGTACGAATCAGAGAAAGGAAGTTAAATTATAAACCCATGGGAATGAATAACAACAATATACTGACATCTGAGTATCTGGTGGAAGTATAGGAATAACCTAACCAAGGAGGGGATCAAAATGCAATGGCGAGGATGAGAAAATTCATGACAGAAATACCATGGGAAACATAAATCAGGGAAAATTCTGTCCAGGATATGATGGACTACATCACCCAGTAGTATAAAGAGATATAAGGCAAGTTCATCCCGCCCAAAGTGATAAAAAAAATTAAAAGCAAGATGAGGACTCCTCGGTTAAATCAAGCATGTAAGGAAAAAACAATTAATACAGAGCTAGGAGGAAATACAAAAATTACAGAACGCCTGAGAGCAGAGGGAGTTACCAGAGGGCAAGAAATGGGTACCTCAATGTGAAAAGAGAAGCAGAGAGACTATGAAAATATGACGGCAAATAAAGCCAGGGCACAAGCCAAACTGTTCAACAGCAACAGTAGGAGGAAAACAACAGTGAAAGAACATGTGACAAAACCAAGGAAAGGGGGAAGGACAGTTACACAAAGAATGACAAGGAAGATTGTGAAGAATTCAACGTGAGATTCAAGAAAGTCTTCTCAATGCAGCAAGCAAAAGTCCCTGAACTGAGAAAGGCGGCGATAAACCAACCGTGAAGATGTCTCCGTGGTGTAGTGGTAAGACACTCGCCTGGCGTTCCGCGAGCGCTGTCATGGGTTCGTATCCTGGCCGGGGAGGATTTATTGGGCGCAATTCCTTAACTGTAACCTCTGTTTAACTCAACAGTAAAATGTGTACTTGGATGAAAAAACGATTCTTCGCGGCAGGGGATCGTATTCCAGGGACCTGCCCGAAACGCTACGCGTACTAGCGGCTGTACAAAAATGAATGTAACAACTCTTGTATATATCTCAAAAAAAAAAAAAAAAAAAATGTGTTAACGTAATGACCAAATGTTTGTATATAACGTAATGACCAAATGTAATGACCATCTAAATGTTTTTTTATCTAACTGCCATTAGAAGTTGCCTATTATTTCGCCTCGTTTTGCTTTGAATTAATTTATTATACGTCTGTTAAATTAAATATTATTGAACCTATCATCTGATTGAACTATTATCAAACTTTCTATTACTAGACTTTGTATTACTGGATTTTGTATTTGTTAACTTTTATCATTAAAATTCTATTTATTTCTATTTCTATTACCGAACTTAATGTTACTGAACTTAAAATGAATGAATTTTCTATAAGTGAGTTTTCTCAATAAAATCTATTAGGAGGATACCTGTCAGTGCCGGTCTTTCTACCTGTCTCCTATCTGCCCATCTATCTATCAAAGCTTCAGTCTATCTATCAAAGCCTCCATCTATCTCTATTCATCCATCTATCCATCCATCTATCCGTTTTTCCATCAATCTCTACTGTTGTACCCAGGTTGTGGTGTAGGAATAAATTCCTTCTACCACTACTAGTGTAGTGGGGGGGGGGGGTTCTTGCCAGAGATATCCTGGCATCCCAGATGTCACAGATGTCAAATAGATGCCAGAGACATCCTGCCGTCCCAGATGTCTCTGACGCCGGATGCCAGACACGTCCTGCCGTCCCATATGTCTTTGACGCCGGATGCCAGACACATCCTGCCGTCCCATATGTCTCTGACGCCGGATGTCAGACACATCTTGAGGTTTATCTTGAGATGATTTCGGGGCTTTTTAGTGTCCCCGCGGCCCGGTCCTCGACCAGGCCTCCACCCCCAGGAAGCAGCCCGTGACAGCTGACTAACACCCAGGTACCTATTTTACTGCTAGGTAACAGGGGCATAGGGTGAAAGAAACTCTGCCCATTGTTTCTCGCCGGCGCCTGGGATCGAACCCAGGACCACAGGATCACAAGTCCAGTGTGCTGTCCGCTCGGCCGACCGGCTCCCTCGCTCGGCCGACCGGCTCCCTGCCGTCTCAGATGTCTCTGACTCCGGATGCCAGAGACATCCTTGCATCAGGCGAAGAAGCTTCCGCCAGATGGTATCTGAAGCTGTGACCATGTCTCAGACCGTCCCAACTGCTTTTCCGATCACGGCGGCGACACACAGCTCCCGATGGCATCTGGCGGAAGCTTCTTAGCCGGTGCCATCCGGCGCCAGAGCCATCCTGGCGCCGCAGATGTCTCTGTCAATAACCGGCCACCACACACACACTCTTTCATAAAACTACTTCCCTCGTCTAAATCCGTTTGAGAGAGATTTTCTTGATTTGTTCCTACACAACAGTGCCTAAATCTATCCATCCTACTATCCATAAATTTCTTCATCTTTCCATCTACCCATCCATCTATCTGTATCATTCTATCCATCCACCTGTCCGTCTATCAAGCTTTCTATCCATTCATCCATTTATCTGTGCATCTATCCGTCCAACTATCTATCCATCAATCTATCCGTTTAACTATCTATCCATCAATCTATCCGTCCAACTATCTAGCCATAAATCTATCCACCTATCTATTTGTCTATCCATGCATGCATGTTTGTATCCATCTATTCATCCATCTATTTATCTGTGTATCCATCTATTCATCCATCTATTATCTGTGTATCCATCTATATCCTTGCGTATTTCCGTCCATCAATCATCCTATATACTTTCAGAGTCGGGAGCCAGTCGGCCGAGCGGGCAGCACGCTGGTCTTGTGATCCTGTGGTCCTGGTTCGATCCCAGGCTATTTACTTTTTGTATATGCAGAATTGAGCTATATTAGCTCTTGGACCCCGCCTTTTAAATTTATTTTTCCTCTGCAGATGATGAGCATCAATAACGGTCCTGAATAATGTTGACCGATCACACACAGAAAGTGAAGAGACGACGACGTTCGGTCCGTCCTGGACATTATCAAGTCGACTTGAAGAGAGATGGTGGCACAGGCATTAAGGCAAGAGAGAGGTGAGGAGGAGAAGGAGGAACTCTTAGAGGAAGGTAAAGCAGCAAAAATACGGAAAGGATCGTATAGTAAAGGGTGTAAGTGGGGAATAAATATGAATAAATGGGGACGTCAGAAACGGAAGAGAAGAAAAAAAGAGAAAAAGTGTGGTAGGATTATGTATTGGTCTCGTTTGTTAGAGAAAGTTTAGAACATTTCAGTGTGTACTGTGAAAGGGAAGATTCACAGCAACACACAAGCCGGAAAGGACTCGGGTTCATGTTGGGTATGTTGGTGATCAGAGCCGATTCAACAGACGGTGTTTTATTTTTATTTTTATTATATTATTATATTATTATTTTCTACCACAACGTAGCCAACATTTACGTTCCAACCAGCATAATACATTTTATTCTGTTCTCCATGGACAGGTTAGAGATTTTTTAAATAATATTTAGTGACTTATTGAACAATCAAGCACAGAAGTGAATTGTAGTGTTTTAAAAGCGCAAGCTAACCACAAACATGACACAGTTTACGTCGGTCCTACATAAACACTGTCGAGGGTCCTTTTTACTAGCGTCATTAAGGTGCGTTTACAAGGTGAATGCATTCTAACAGCTTCTCACATGACCCTGTATGCAAAACAGCACACAAAAAAAACACATAGACCGTCCGAGCATAAGATGGACAAGGAACCACCACACACACACACACACACACACACACACGACACACACACATTAGTAGTATATATAAGATATATAATTACATTATTATATATATATAATTACATATAATATAGTTAGATATATAATTATATGACAACCATAGTATCTATCAGGTGGTACGGTATACATATCCCAGTTAGTAGGGGAGCTTCTATAAAAACTACTGGTGATATGTAAAAACTTAACGCACTGAAGGTGATTAATGATGGCTTTGTAAAGCTCAGGTATAGGTACATAGTGTATAACAGATGTAGTACAATGTGGTACTAATTGGTATAAATCAATAGAATTACAAAGTAGTTCTTAGAAGTCCATATATCATATTTACAGAGGTCAGCATAACCTACCTGGTCTCCAGCGAGCGGACAATTCAAATTCTTTCATTATTTTGCCCCCCAGACCCATCCCGTGGGCCGGGGTGTAAAGGATACAGAGAGGCACATAATCGGGTTCAGGAAACTGAACCCTCTGAGTTCGTTTAGTTTAAGCAAATAACAATTGTGACGCCTAGTTAAAACAAATTATTAATGTTAGATATACCATGTACACACTCTCATACATACATTCTACATATATATATACTTTAGAGATATAACATACACTAACCATATCTAATCACCCACATCAAATACACACGTACAAATGAATGCTTTTGTGTCCACAAGTGATTAAGCAAAGAGGTCCACAACAGTCTCTATAACACGGCGCTTTACATGCTATGGTGAGTGTCACACATGTTACTAGTCTGTGCAGGCAGAGGAGACAAACGGGCGTTCTGTGAAGAGGAGGTCAAGAAAGATGTATTTTAGAAAAAAGACCAATCATAGATGACATTAGATACCCTAACATAACAGAGAGATCATTGTGGTCCGCAAACTTAAATTTCTTTTGTTGTGTCCTTAAGTCTGGTCGTTAGTGTACGGGCCAGTTCCCTAAAGGTATTGGAGAGGACAAGAACGAACAGGAAACGGAGTAGACACCAGCAGCATTAGAAGCACTGAGAAAGTGTGAACAAGAGTAGTACGAAGAGATTAGTTTGGACGAAAGGCAACTTTATGTCATGCAGGACGAAGGGTATTAGCAAGAGTGTTGGAGTTTTCAGAAGGATAGGGAAGGTCAGAGCACAGTGCTAGATAATGTTGGATAAAAGGTTTTGGGTGTAAAGAAAATTTCGTTTGACTTGATGAATGGCCACAGTATGATTTAAATGTAAAGGGTATAACCAAACAGAGAGAAAGATTTGGTAAGTTAATGGCAATTTCAGAATAAAACTAAACTGAAGGTCCCTGCATGCGTAGAGCGCGAAGGAATGAAGAGACCTAGACTTTTTCTTAACAGAAGGAGGATGTGGGAAAAGAAGTGAATGTACGTGCCACTATGCATGGGTTTAGGACAGACAGTGACACCGGACACAGAGCTGTAACGTGAACGTCAAGAAAAGGAACGGAAGGAATTACGATTCCCCATGTCATCTTTGCAATGGATGGAAGGAACAGATTGTTAACAGAGAGGAAGAATGGCTGGAAAAAACAAACGTTCATGAGGCCATAAAGCAAAAGATGTCGTCAACATAGCGAAGCCAGAGTGGGGACGAGTAGTGGGAAAGAAGACAGTTTCTCTAAATATTCCCAATGTAGAAATTGTCCAAAGAGGGAATAGATGGGAGCCCATACCGACACCAAAGTTTGAGAGAAGCATTACCGTTGAACAAAGAGAAAGATCGCGTTAGAGATCAAACAGAGTCATGATGAATCGAGGAAAACGTCAGTGGAAGCGGAGAGCAAGAAGGCCCTCACTCGCCTTCTGGCTAAGGCAGAGGAGAACTTCACAGAGCGGACACATTAGTGAACAGAGAAGCGACATCAAGGCTAAGCATCTTACAAGAGGGCTGCAGACGCAGTCTTTCTATGAAGTTCCGTGCATACCCCAAACGTCGTCGTCTCTTCTGCTTCTAGTGTGGGTTTGGTGCAACATATCCACGAGCAACCCGTAGCAGCGGTCTAACACCCAATGTACCTGATTTACTGCTAGGTAACAGGGCTAGGGTGAAAGAAACTCTGCCCATTGTTTCCGGGGGGTTATGGGCCGGGGTACATCCCCGGTCCGCAAAACTACGTATCCGTGTCTGTCTACAGGCTGCTCCTAGTTGTGGTTTGTTTGTGTGTGTGTGGTGTGTGTGTGCTGTGGGTGTGTTTGTGGGTTGGTGGTAGTGGGGTCGTGATACGAAGAAAGCATACAGTATAAATAAAGAGGAAAAATATGACCAACACCACACACAGATTCCTCCCGAAGATTCCTTCTGATCTTCTGACCCTTACACTTCCTGGGTTCTACCTTAGCAGCAATTTACCAGCTCCGTCCTGAGCTTGTTTAAAGCCTTCCGCTACATCGTTGCTGTTTCGTGTTAATTTCCTCATTTGGTTTCCATCTGAAAACATGGGCGTAAATCATGCAGTGGGCAGAGTACTTACTCACCGCCCTTAGGCACAGTATTGGTGACCAGAAGAGAGACCTCGGAGGAATCTGGTTTCTCCCATTCCTCTAGTCCCTCTCACTTGCGCTCTCCAGTTTGTTTTCCCACAGGTGAGTCAGTCCCACAGGTGAATCAGTCCCACAGGTGAGTCAGTCCCACAGGTGAGTCAGTCCCACAGGTGAATCAGTCCCACAGGTGAGTCAGTCCCACGGGTGAGTAAGTCCCACGGGCGAGTCCGTCCCACAGGTGAGTTAATAGGACATAATATAATAATGTTTATTTTCTCGTAGACACGCTTTGATATGCTTGGTCAGGTTCCCACTATCCACACCACCTATCACCTACACCACAGCCAGACCCTACCCCCGCACACCACCACCAGTCCACCACCCACACCACACTCTCACTCACCACCCACACGTTCCCCCACACCACTCAGCCACACCACCACCCCCCACCACTACTCTCACCACCACCCACACCACCCACCCACCCCACTTAGCTCTCATCCACCCCCACCACACACCAACCACCACCCATAGCACTCCACTACTCTCACCACCACCCTCACACCCGGAAGCCATCCACTCACCTATGCTCACCAACCACCCATCAACCACCACCCACATCACCTATACTCAACCAACCACCCACACCACCACCCACACCACTACTCACCACCACCCACTGCGCTCACCAACACCCAAACCACCACGCAACACCACTACTCTCACCACCACCCACACCACCACCCACTACCACCACCCAGGGCACCACTACTCTGCACCACCACCCACACCCTACACTCTCACCACCATCCCACATCACTACTCTCACCCACCACCCACACCACCCCACCACCATCACTACCTCTCACCACCACCCCCCACCACCCCACCACCCACATCACTACTCTCCACCACCACCCACACCCACACCCCACATCACTACTCTCACCACCACCCCCACCCACCACCCACATCACTACCCTCACCACCACCAACCCACTACGGCTGCACCACCACATCCACACCACCACCTCATCATCTCACTTCACCACCCACACCCACACCCCACATCACTACTCTCACTCACCACCCACACCACCACCCACACCACTACTCTCACCACCCACCCACCACCACCACCCCCGATACACTACTCTCACCACCTACCCCACACCCCACCACCACAACTACTCCTCACACACCAACCACACCAACCATGCACACCACTATCACTACTCTCACCACCACCCACACCACACACCACAAACACCACTACTCTCACTTCACCACCCACACCACCACGCACATACACTACTATCACCCACTACCCACACCACCACCAACAGCCTACACTACTCTCACACCACCCACACCACCACCCACACACTACGTTGCTCTCACCACCCACAGCCCCACACCACCACGCACACCACTACTATCACCACCACCCACACCCACCACCGACACCCCACCCCCCCACTACTCTCACACCGACCCCCCCACACCACCACCCACACCACCCACCCACACCACTACTCTCCACCACCACCCACACCACCACCCCACACCACCACCCACAGCCACTACTCTCACCCACCCACCACACCACCCACCTCACCACCAACACCCACACACCAACCCCACAACAACATGCACACACCACACCCCGCCCAACACCCCCCACACCACTACTTCTACACCCACCCACCCACAACCACCACCTATACCACATACCTCACCCACCACCCCACCCCACACCCACACCATACTCCACACCAGCCCACCACACCATCACCCCCACAACCATCTACTGCTACACCACCGACCCACCACCTACCCCACACAACTACTCTCCACCACCACCCACACCACCACCCACACCCAGCCACCCACACCACTATCTTTACCGAACACCCACACCAATACTCTCACCACCTACCCACACCGACTCACCCACACCACTACTCTCACCACCCCACACCACCACCCACACCACCACCCACACCAACACCACACCACCTCCACACCAACATCCAGCACCACCCACCCACACCCTACTCACACCCACACCACCCACACACCACAACACCACACCCACACACACACACACACACCCTGACTCCACCACACCCACACCACACACCCACACCAATACTCACATCACACACACCCACACACACACACCACACACACCATTACTTCAACACCACCCACACACACCACCACACATCACCCCACACACCCCTACTCTTACCACCACCCACACTATCACCATCACCGTCCTGACAACATCTACACTATCACCACCCACACCCACTACTCTCACCCACACCCCACACACCACCACCAACAACCAACACACCTACCACGTCAGCCACAACAACAAACTGTGCAGGAATCCACCCGCCTGAATTCATCTAAATACTAACAGTTATAAATAATGTTTCTAAACCCTGACGTATTTTCTGCCGTTCAGCCAGGGTTAGACGCTAATCTACATACCCGCGATCGAATCTCAACTTTTGTCCCGCCACCGGCACAATAGACACGATATCCGGCCCCTGACGATGCAGGCTAAAATACATATACCAAAACGAGGGTCAAACACAGTGCTTTGGGACATACAGGTCGTCCAGTATTTGTATACACTGTTGGATTTTATGCGGCGAGGGAAGAGGCGTGGACAAGAGGGCGCGCTCGGGCGCAACGAGGAGGAGGAGAGAGGACGAAAGAGAGAAGGAGGCAATAAGCAGGAAGGCGGAGGAGGACACGAAGAAGGGGAACCGTGACTCGAGAGAAAAAAGCTTGACTGTAACTATCGTCATAGGTCGTGTTGTTAATAGTTCCTCACGCAATTAATATTTCCAATTGTCTTCGCCCAGGTAAATATAGAATGCTGCCTCTGCGCGGCCACTGTGATGGGAGAATATGAACCTGACAAATGTTTTCTTGTCGTTAAGATTACACTATACAGAAGGAGGTTACTGTTACTAAGTATTTTATTGTATTGTTATTCGAGTAGGAGAATATGAGGAAAAAACCAAGCTAATTTTGAGATTGTTGTTGAGTTTGTGAGTCATAAGTCTGCCACATCTGTGACTATTGTGAGTCCCGTATATTTCGTGTTAAGAGTCTGTAATTTTGAACACCTGTGACTCCGTACGTCTGCGCTACTGTAAGTCCTGAGTGTCTGTGAGACCCGTCAATCTGGAGTCGTGAGTCTGCGCCATTACGATCATGGTGTCACTGTGCTTCCTAAATAACTTTTCCCGATTTTTAGAAAATGAAATAAATTTTCTGCCAGAAACATCTGTAGACACAGAGAGCCGTGCAGCCTTGCTGTTCTCATCGGAAAAAAAGTTAGTTTAATGAGCAGCCAACCTGTCGTCAGGAACAAGATCATTGAATACAAATTGCTGAAAACCACGGTCAAGAGCGCAGAGCCCTCCTGGCTGTCCTTGTAAACATTCGTCCCGCTCTCATGAGCGATTTGGTCTGAGTTCGACTCCTGTCACGCAAACATTATTGTCTTGGTGCCAGATGCTACATTGCTCACCCCCTTTCACCTACCAATACAATTTAAACTGGTTGTTAACCGACTGAGGAATTGGGTTCCAGAGAAGCATAGTAGAGTAAGGCTTACCATGAACAATGGGAAGGGAGAGGGATTTCAACCTGCTAAAGGAGTCAGAAGTCAGCTGTTCTTTTTTACCCACCTGCGTAAAAAACGAAAATAAATGAATGGGTTAATTCCTGTTTATACTCAAGCGACTTCTCTGGGTTTAAATTTGGATTCGAAAGCACAATTTCTGATGCTGAAGGTGATTAGAAGGGTTCAGTCTAGAGTATTAGTGGAGTGTTTTTGGAGTTTAGTTATAACAGCTTTGAAGGGTCAGCTCGGAGCATACGAGAAGCCTTCCACGACCTTTCAGCCTACCACGTGCGTTTCGAAAATTAATCAATATGGAGATCAGGGCTAAGCAATCTCAACCCACGGTTCATCTCTACAAGTTGAGAAGCTAAACTGTAGGTACAAGACCTTCATCTCATTTGTCTTCAGCTTCCCTGTTATTATAAGGATAAGTTTATCGTGATTACGTCGTTAGATATGTTTACTAAATTAATTTACTCCAGAAAAAATTATCTTCCTCGCTTTTAGAATGTTCATTTTCGTGATTTTCCTCTCCATCCCCCCCTTCCACTATCCCCACAGTTTCGTATGTTTTTCTCTCTCTTCCCGACCGTACCCTCTTTCTTGTCCTTTTTTTCTCTTTTTCATCCTCCTCTACCCCCCCTTCCCTTCTACATTTCTATCATCTCCATTGCTTCCTTTTACCTTCCACCCCTTTTACAACCACAACAGCGCTCTATACGCACACTCAATTCTCTCCTAACACTCTTCTTCAACATCCCTCTCTTCTCTCCCTTCCATATCTTCTCTCCTTTCCATTTTTTTTATCCCGCCTCACCTGAAGCTGTAAAAACCTTTGTCTCCTCCCTGACACAAGTTCTTGCCCTCTCCATCCCAAAACACTGCACTGCTAGTTGTGTAATCACTAGTACTCAACCACCACCCGACTGAAAACCAACTACCAACATTCCCACCAATCCCATCATCGTAGCCCAACCACCATCAGCATGAACACACCATCATCTCAGTCCAACCACTAACAAATCCATCAATGCAAACCAACCACCACCATCAACAACACAACCTTCACGGCACCCCAATCACAAACAAACCCATCACGCAACCCACACCACCGCTATCGACAGCAAACCCTTTAACCACACCTCAACCACCACTATCACCAAAGCAACATCCTCAATATCATAACACAACACACCATCACGACCAAAATCAATCACCCACCAGCCCAATACCATCTGCCAAAGAGTATAGTTTGTATGGGCCAGAGTAAGCGCTAGAAATTTACTCAGGCTAGGGCTGGTACGAACGAAGATAGAAAATGGACTGTAAAGTTATTATCACGACAAGGCCCAAAATAGGAAAACACTAGTAATGAAGAGCCAACTGTCTAAATATAAAGGGGGGGGGGGTAGTAATTCCACACAGAGGGACATGACGAAGGACGAGAGAATTCTTCCACACAGCTAGACACATGTGAAAAAGCAGCAGAGAGCAATGGGACGAAGGAATCACCGGACTTCCACTCCCAACAATCCTGAAGGGAGTGGGAACCTCCACATCAAAAGTTCAGCAACCTCAGAGATATGGAAGGATGATGATTTCTAACGAGAGGGATAGCCAGGGATTATAAGGGTTCACAGACTACATGAAAATCACTAATAAACAATTTGGGGACATGAGACACAGAGAATCACATAGCAACAATAGATACAATGAGAGCTAAACTATTAAAACGTGGCGCCACAATGAAATCTTTTCTAAGGCCAAATGTCAAGGTACCCTAGCAACGAAAAGAACAGCAAATGCCCTCTTTGTTGTGCTATGTGTTCGTGAACCAAGACGTGCATCTTGCTATTTACCTGTACGAATCAGAGAAAGGAAGTTTAAATTCTAAACACCATGGGACATGAGTAACAACACATCACTCTGACATGAGTATTCGCGCTGGACCAGTTCAACGAATAAGTCTGCCACTAAACTCCAACGGAGGGATCCAAGAATGGCGATTATCGGCGAGAGAGAAAAACACACGCATGGACAGAAATACCATTGCGAAACACTAAATCATCGGAAAATTCTTTCCGGATATGATGGACTACAGCCACACCAGTAGTAAAAGAGATTATAACGCGCAAGTTGAAATGATGACCAAACCACACCAGAAGATGATAAGCGATCATCTCCATCTTCTGAACTGTGGTTTGGTCATCAGGAAAAGAACATGTACAAGATCTGGGATTTATGAAGTCTGACGACATAACATGTAGTGAAGATGACGAAGCAAATATAGCGTCACCCAAGAAAATGATTGGATGGATTATGAGTACTTTCAAACCCAGGGATCCCACCACAATTCTAATACTGTTTAACTCATTGGTGAAGTTCCATTTTGAGTGCTGCTCGGCACTCCCTTACCCTTCCAGAGTAGAAGATAGCTCTGAAACAGAGGGGGAATACAGGTAACACATCCGGCATTTATAGACATGGAAAAAAGGCCCCTAAATTATTGGAACCCTCTCAAAGCTCTCAAAATGTACTCTCTGGAAATGAGACGAGAGAAGTGTCACAAAATATAATCATTTAAGATACTGAAAGGCCAGATCCCCTGATTTGCAAAGTAAAATAACAACGAACTGGAGCGAACAAATAGCTGCATGAGCATAAGAAATCCACAGCTGTTCAATGTCCTCCCAATAAGCATAAAAAATATCGTCGGAACAAAGGTGAACTTTTTCAAGCAGCAGTTAGATAAGTTCTAGCAGGATATGCAGGACCAACCGGGTTGTAGTGGATATGTGGGCCTGCGGGCCACTCCGAGCAACAGCCTGTTGGACCAAGTTATCACAAGTCAAGCTTGGCGCTAGGACGGGCTTGGGGAGCAAACAAACTCCTGGAACACTCCCCAGGTAAACTCATGGTACGCTCGAAATCCAAGGTCATAGTTTATGGTCCGAGGGGACAATTGTAGATTTCCAGGGTAAATCTACAGTAAATTGTAGATTTACTGGGAAAGGTAGAAGTCAGTAGATTATGGGTCAAGTAGAGTTCGCAGTTGGATGCATTCACAAGGATAATCTGTTGATGCGAATGCAAATTAAATAATGTAAGTTGGTTCTTGTTACGAACCCTTCCATAACCGCGTTCTTTTAAACTGTACGATCCATCTCAAGGTCAGATATTTCTACCCTTGGTGGAAACGTAGTGTAATGTTTAAGGTAAGAAATATAATTTAACCTTAAACTATCACTTATTATCTACTACTATTTTCAATCCCCTACCAGAGGTCATACACAGCGTCACTAGCCCTCACGCTAGCTAGCTCCAAAGATGGCGGACACTATTTACATTCCTTTGACGAGGCCTTCAGTGCAACACTAGCCCTCACGCTAGCTACAGTTATGGTGATATCTTCAAGCACCCCCCCCCTCCCTAGTGCACTCGTTAGTACGCACAAACAGTGAAGTCTTCCAGTGCTCTATTAACCCTCTGGTTAGCACACAAATCGAGAGGTCACCCAGCACTCCGTCAGCCCTCTGGCTAGCACACTCCAACAGTGAAGTCTTCAGCGCTCAACTAGCCCCCCCCTGGCTAGCACATTACATCACCAGCACCACCACCACCAGTCCCACCACCAGTCCCACCACCAGTCCCACATCCGTCACTACCACCATCACCAGTTCCACTGCCTGTTCCCCAACCACACCACCGGTCTCACCACCATCACTATTTTTACAACCGAACCAAACCAATCCCTTCCAAACCAATCACCCCTTCACTCCGGTACGAACCAATACACAGCCATACCACCGTCCTCACATTATCCGTCACTATTACCACATCTACCTCAATCATCTCCTGCCACCACAACCACACTCCATAGCCATAATGGTCACCATCACCGCCAAAGTTACCATTACCAACAGCACAATGACACCGCCACAACCACCGCCACCACCATCATCGCTACGACCACCTACTCCAACGCCACCACTGCCAAAATCACAACAACCCCAACCACCACCCCAGCCACCACCCCAACCACCACGACCACCACACTAACAATCATCGGCGCCACCAAATCGCCAAGACTACTACCACCACCACCACGGACCCTCATGAAACTCTACGGAAACATCAACCCACGTTTCACTATTGGGGTCTATGAAGAACCAAAATTTGAACTACTTTTTCTTGTTACCTTGAACTTGACCTTTAATTGAAAATCAATGAATATTGTCAATCCGCGTTTGATCTCCACCCTTTGTTAAAAAAAGGCCTTTGGAATCCATAGCCATTTGGTGCGCTTTTTTTTTGTAATTGAGCGAGAGAGACCGACGGCCCGGATGGCTCAGGGATGGTGATAAACACCATGAACACGCTCCGGCAAGACAACACCATAATCAAACACCATTCTCCTTCTCCCAGGGGAGGGATGATACAGAATAAATGGGAAAGCAGAATGATAAAAGATAATTAAAACACTAATGATGAAGATATTTTTGTCACCTGAACTGGATGGGTAATAACAGAGTTTTTCTTGTGTGTGATTGCCAGTAGAAAAGTGTGTTTGTGTGTTAGCTTATGTTTGTGTTTGTTTTTGTGTGCTGTGTTTGTATGTATGTGAATTTACTATTTTGTATATGCAGAATTGAGCTATATTAGCTCTTGGACCCCGCCTTTTTAACATTTATTTTTCCTCTGCAGATGATGAGTCACAATAACGGTCCTGAATAATGTTGACCAGATCACACACAAGAAAATGAAGAGACGACGACGTTTCGGTCCGTCCTGGACATTATCAAGTCGATTGTGAAGAGACGATGGTGGCAAGGGCATTAAGGCAAGAGAGAAGTGAGGAGGAGAAGGAGGAACTCTTAGAGGAAGGTAAGAGCAAGGCAAAAAATACGGAAAGGATAGGTATAGTAAAAGGGGGTAAGGGGGAATAAATATGAATAAGAATGGGGACGTAAGAAAAGGAAGAGAAGGAAAAGAAAGAGAAAAAGGATGGGTAGGATTATGTTTGGTCTCGTTTGTTAGAAAGTTTAGAACATTTCAGTGTGTACTGTGAAAGGGAAGATTCAACAGCAACAAAGCCAGGAAGGACTCGGGTTCATGTTGGGTATGTTGTGAATCAGAGCCGATTCAACAAGACGGTGTTTTTATTTTTATTTTTATTATTATTATTATTATTATTATTTTCTACCACAAACGTAGCCACACATTTACGTTCCTAACCAGCATATATACATTTTATTCTGTTCTCCATGGACAGGGTTAGAGATTTTTTAAACATATAATTTAGTGACTTATTGAACAATCAAGCACAGAAGGTGATTGTAGTACTTTTAAAATGCTAAGCTAACCTACAAACATGACACAGATTTACGTCTGTCCTACATAAACACTGTTCGAGGTGTCTTTTTACATAGCGTCATTAATGTGCGTTTACAAAGGTGAAATGCATTTCTAATCAGCTTCCACATACCCTGTATACAAATACAAAAACATATATACACATATACCTTTCTCACACACACACACACACACACACACACACACACACACACACACACACCACACACACACACACATATTATATATATATATATATATATATATATATATATATATATATATATATATATATATATATATATATATATATATACACCAATATCTCTCCCAGTTTGGTAGGGTAAGATAGCTTCTATAAAAACTACTGTGATATTAAAAACTTAACCACTGAAGGTGATTAAGATGCTTTTACAAGCTCAGGTTATAGGTACATACATTGTATAACAGATGTATTACATTGTCAATCTTGGGTACAAATCTAATATATCATCAAGTGTTCCAGAATTCATATATAGTATTTACAGAGTTCAGCATACCTCATCCCAGGAGGGACAATTCAATTTCTTTCTTTATTTTGCCCCCCATACCCATCCCGTGGGCGGTGGTGTAAAGGATTACAGAGGAACATAATCGGTTCAGGAACTGAACCCTCTAGTTCGTTTAGTTAAGCAAATAACAATTTTTGACGCTAGTTAAAAAAATTATTAATGTTATATATACATGTACACACTCTCATACATACATCTACATATATATATACTTATACATATATACATACACATACATATCTAATCACCCACACAAATACACACGTCAATAATCTTTTGTGTCACAAGTGATCAGCAAGAGGCTCACAACAGTCACTACACAAGGCACTTTACATCTATGGTGAGTCACACAGTTACTAGTCTTGCTGCAGGAGGGACAAGACGGCGTCTGTGAAGAGTAGAGGCAAGAAAGATTATTTTAGAAAAAGACCAATCAATAGAATGATTAGAATCCCTAACATAACAGAAGATATCATTGTGTCCGCAAACTTAATATTTCTTTTGTGTTCCTTAATTCTGTCGTTTAGTGTACGGCCAGTTTCCCTAAAGTATTGGAGAGGACAAAACGAAATGGAAACAGAGTAGACACCAGCAGCATTAGAAGCACGGGGAGAAGTGTGAACAAGATTAGTACGAAGAGAGTTAGTTTGACGAAAGGCAACTTTATGTCATGAGGACGAAGGGTATTAGCAAGAGTGTTGAGTTCAGATAGGAAAGGAAGGCAGAGCACAGTGCTAATA
Source organism: Procambarus virginalis (assembly GCA_020271785.1). Taxonomy (NCBI): domain Eukaryota; kingdom Metazoa; phylum Arthropoda; class Malacostraca; order Decapoda; family Cambaridae; genus Procambarus; species Procambarus virginalis. Next base: position 9,716,836 of record WNGS01163555.1, read on the forward strand.
ATGTTGGAAACAGGTTTGTGATGTAAGAAATTTCGTTTAACTTGAGAATCGGCACAGTTGATTAAATGTAAAGGGTAACAAGACGAGAGAAAGATTTGTAAGTTAAGGCAATTTCAGAATAAAAAAACTGAAGGTCACTGATGCGTAGAGCGCGAAGGAAGAGAGACCTAGACATTTTTCTTAACAGAAGGAGGATGGTAGGAAAAGAAGTGAATGTACATGCCACTATGCATGGGTTTGCGGCAGACAGTGACACCGGACACAGAGCTGTGAACGTGAACGTCAAGAAAAGGAAGGAAGGAATTAGATTCCCATTCATCTTTGAAATGGATGGAAGGAACCAGATTGTTAAGAGAGGAGATGAATGGCTGGAAAAAACAAAGTTCATGAGGCCATAAAGCAAAGATGTCATCAACATAGCGAAGCCAGAGGGGGACGAGTAGTGGGAAGAAGAACAGTTTCTAAATATTCAATGTAGAAATTGTCCAAAGAGGATAGATGGGAGCCCATAGCGACACCGAAAGTTTGAGAGAAGTATTTACCGTTGAAAAAGAATCGCTTAGAGTCAGAACAGAGTCTGATGAAATCGAGGAAAACGTCAGTGAGAAGCTGGAGAGGAAGAAGGCCCTCAGTCGCCTTCTGACCAAGGAGAGAGAGAACGTCATCGAGCGGAACATTAGTGAACAGAGAAGCGACATCAAGGCTAAGCATCTTACAGGGGTAAGGGGGGGGTAACGAGCAGTAAAGGGGTAATGGGGTAGACACGCATGCTACGGGTTGCCTCGTGGATGTTCACCAAACCCACACACTAGAAGATGAAGAGACGGACGACATTTGGGACTCAGGACTTCATAGAAAGACTGCCGCCTGCTGCCCTC
>WNGS01163555.1:9758959-9770107 GCA_020271785.1 Procambarus virginalis
CCAGCCCACCTATTTAGTTTCTGTGCGTGCACTCACCTATTTGTGCTTACAGGATCGAACGTTAGCTCTTGGATCCTGCTTTAAAATCCGCTGGTTGTCTATGCAATGACTTCAGACCGTTTTCCGTATCATATCTACTTTTAACATTCTGAATGGAGTTTATCTCTACAACTTGTTAATTAACTCATTTAATTTTCCAACTACTATATCGATAAAATAAAACTTTGTATTATCTCTATGACTCATCTGAGTCTCAAGCTTCCACCCATTGCCGCCTCTTTCTCTCTCCTCATTTCACGCGTCCGTCAGGTGTAGTTCCTTCAGTCTCACTTCATACCACGCCTCCTGATTGATGTTTTGTCTTTGCTTGCGTAAAGTATGCTGCTGCCGTGTGAGTGTGTGTACTCACGTAATTGTACTCATCTAATTGTGCTTGCGAGGGTTGTGCTTCTTCTTTTGCTCCCGCCTCTCAACCGTCAATCGACTGGAGTAAAGACTCCCGAGCTTCTCGAGCTCTATCATATCTACATTTGAAACTGTGTATGGAGTCAGCCCTCACCACATCACTGCCTAATGCATTCCGTTTGATAACTACTCTGACACTGAAAAGGATTTTTCTAATATTTCTGTGGCTCATTTGGGTACTAAATTTCCACCTGTGTCCCCTTGTGTGTGTGCCCCTCGTGTTAAATTATTCATCCGTATCTACTTTGTAGGGCGCCTGACAGCTGGGTAGACAGCGCTTCGGATTCGTAGTCCTGAGGTTCCGAGTTCGATCCCCGGTGGAGGCAAATGGGCCAAATGTTTCTTTCACCCTGATGCCCTCTGTTACCTAGCAGTAAATAGGTACCTAGGGGTGTGTAACAAAAAGGAGGCCTGATCGAGGACCGGGCCACGAGGACGCTAAGCCCCGAAATCATCTCAGGATAACCTCAAGATAACCTACCGTGACAATTCCTCTAAAAATTTTGTATGTGGTGATCATGTCTCCCCCGAGTGTGTAATTACCTAAGTGTAGTTACAGCATGAGAGCTACGCTCGTGGTACTCACCTAGTTGTACTCACCTAGTTGTGCTTGCGGGGGTTGAGCTCTGGCTCTTTGGTCCCGCCTCTCAACCGTCAATCAACAGGTGTAGTTTCCTGAGCCTATTGGGCTCTATCATATCTACACTTGAAACTGTGTATGGAGTCAGCCTCCACCACATCGCTTCCTAATGCATTCCATTTGTCAACCACTCTGACACTAAAAAAGTTCTTTCTAATATCTCTGTGGCTCATTTGGGCACTCAGTTTCCACCTGTGTCCCCTAGTGCGTGTGCCCCTTGTGTTAAACAGCCTGTCTTTATCAACCCTGTCGATTCCCCTGAGAATCTTGAATGTGGTGATCATGTCCCCCCTAACTCTTCTGTCTTCCAACGAAGTGAGGTTTAATTCCTGCAGTCGCTCCTCGTAGCTCATACCTCTCAGCTCGGGTACTAGTCTGGTGGCAAACCTTTGAACCTTTTCCAGTTTAGTCTTATGCTTGACTAGATAGGGACTCCATGCTGGAGCCGCATACTCCAGGATTGGTCTGACATATGTGGTATATAATGTTCTGAAAGATTCCTTACACAAGTTTCTAAAGGCCGTTCTTATGTTAGCCAACCTGGCATATGCTGCTGATGTTATCCTCTTGATATGAGCTTCAGGGGACAGGTCTGGCGTGATATCAACCCCCAGGTCTTTCTCTCTCTCTCTGACTCTTGAAGTATTTCATCTCCCAAATGATACCTTGTATCTGGTCTCCTGCTTCCTACCCCTATCTTCATTACATTACATTTGCTTGGGTTAAACTCTAACAGCCATTTGTTCGACCATTCCTGCAGCTTGTCCAGGTCTTCTTGAAGTCTCAAGCTGTCCTCCTCTGTCTTAATCCTTCTCATAATTTTGGCGTCGTCAGCAAACATTGAGAGGAATGAGTCTATACCCTCTGGGAGATCATTTACGTATATCAGAAACAGGATAGGTCCAAGTACAGAGCCCTGTGGGACTCCACTGGTGACTTCACGCCAGTCTGAGGTCTCACCCCTCACTGTAACTCTCTGCTTCCTATTGCTTAGGTACTCCCTTATCCACTGGAGCGCCCTACCTGTTACTCCTGCCTGTTTCTCCAGCTTATGCATCAACCTTTTATGGGGTACTGTGTCAAAGGCTTTCCGACAGTCCAAAAAAATGCAGTCCGCCCACCCTTCTCTTTCTTGCTTAATTTTGTCACCTGATCGTAGAATTCTATCAAGCCTGTAAGGCAAGATTTACCCTCCCTGAACCCATGTTGATGGGTTGTCACGAAGTCTCTTCTCTCCAGATGTGTTACTAGGTTTTTTCTCACAATCTTCTCCATCACCTTGCATGGTATACAAGTTAAGGACACTGGCCTGTAGTTCAGTGCCTCTTGTCTGTCACCCTTTTTGTATATTGGTACTACATTAGCAGTCTTCCATATTTCTGGTAGGTCCCCCGTTTCCAGTGACTTACTATACACTATGGAGAGTGGTAAGCAAAGTGCTCCTGCACACTCTTTCAATACCCATGGCGAGATTCCATCCGGCCCAACAGCTTTTCTCACATCCAGCTCCAATAGGTGCTTTTTGACCTCATCTCTTGTAATTTCGAACCTATCCAAGGTCACCTGGTTTGCTGCCACCTCTCCCAGCGCCGTGATATCTCCCTGTTCTATTGTAAAGACCTCCTGGAACCTTTTGTTGAGTTCTTCACACACCTCTTTGTCATTCTCTGTGTACCTGTCCTCGCCCACCCTAAGTTTAATCACCTGTTCCTTCACTGTTGTCTTCCTCCTGATGTGACTGTGTAGTAGCTTTGGTTCAGTCTTGGCTTTATTAGCTATATCATTTTCATACCTTTTCTCAGCTGCTCTTCTCACACTGACATACTCGTTCCTGGTTCTCTGGTATCTCTCTCTACTTTCTGGTGTTCTGTTATTACGGAAGTTCCTCCATGCCCTTTTGTTCAGCTCCTTTGCTTTCATACATTCCCTATTAAACCACGGATTCTTCCTTTGCTTCTCTGTTTTTTCCTGTTGGGCTGGGACAAACCTGCTTACAGCCTCCTGACATTTTGGGTGACATAGTCCATCATGTCTTGTACGGACTTGGTTCCGAGTTCTGTGTCCCAATGTATATCCCATAGGAATTTATTCATCTCCTCATAGTTTCCCTTTCGGTACGCCAGCCCTTTGGTTCCCAGTTCTTTTTTGGGGTGATAATTCCTAGCTCAACCAGGTACTCAAAGCTCAATACACTATGATCACTCATTCCCAAGGGGGCTTCCAACTTAACTTCCCTTATATCCGACTCATTTAGGGTAAATATCAGATCAAGCAAGGCTGGTTCATCCCCTCCTCTCATTCTTGTCGGTCCCTTGACGTGTTGACTTAGAAAGTTTCTTGTTGCCACATCCAGCAGCTTAGCTCTCCATGTGTCTGGGCCTCCATGTGGGTCTCTGTTCCCCCAATCTATCTTCCCATGGTTGAAGTCTCCCATGATTAGAAGTCTGGATCCGTTCCTGCTAGCCACAGAAGCTGCTCTCTCTATTATATTGATGGTGGCCATGTTGTTTCTATCATATTCCTGTCTGGGTCTTCTGTCATTCGGTGGGGGGTTATATATGACTACTATTATAATTTTCTGTCCTCCAGTTGCAATGGTGCCTGATATGTAGTCCCTGAAACCTTCACAGTTCTGAATTACCATCTCTTCGAAACTCCAACCTTCTCTTAGTAGCAAAGCCACACCACCTCCTCCTCTCCCTTCTCTCTCTTTCCTCACTACATAGTAGCCCTGTGGAAACACTGCATTTGTTATGATTTTCGTTAGCTTTGTTTCTGTGAGTGCTATTATGTCTGGGTTTTCTTCTAGTGCCCACTCTCCAAGTTCACTAGTTTTATTTGTAATCCCATCTATGTTAGTGTACATCGCCTTGAAGCTCACTTTCTTCTGTTCATTTGCATATCCCTTTCTTGGCGAGTATTCTACTGGTGTGGGAAGCTGTTCCGTGGGTGAGAGGATCTGTGAGGTGGTTTGCAGGGTCGCAGAGGGTTTTGGGGTGGGGGGTGGGGGTTTAAGGGAAGGGGGAACGGGTAGGGTGTGGGTTAAGGAGATAGGGGGGACATGGAGGATAGGGGTGAGGGGGGAGGAGGAATAGGGAGGGTATGGGATGAAGGGGGAGGGGGGACTGGGGGAAAGGTGGGAGGGGGGACATGATGGAATGGGGATGGGGTGTCGGGGTCAGAATGGGGTGGGGGGGAGGGAGGGTTGGGTGGGGGCAGGTAGGGTGAGGGGAAGGAAGGGTTTCTATGCAGAGGGGGTTGGTGGTGTTGCCCCCCCCTCTCTGGTGTTGCTGGGATGCTGGTTTTGGGTTCCCCTCTTGTCTCTGGGACTGCTGTGTTGGGGGCTGTGATTTCCTGGTTTGCTCCTCTCTCCCTGCGCTTCCTCCTTGCCTCTGCTGCCCTGGCTCTCTCCTCCTTCGTCCTGTCCTCTGCAGGAATACTTGTTTGTATCCCTCCACATGTTGGAGACGACTCTTCTTTTCTAGAATATCCTCCTTCGTGGTTTCGTTTGCAAACACCACCTTTACAAGTCGGTTTCTGTCCCTGTTGTACCAGCCCAACCTGAAAACCTTCTCAATGTTGTGTGCAGCTCCTTCCATCTGTAACCCCTTCAGTAGCCCATGTACTGCCTCTCTATCCTTGCCATTCCATTCTTGCCTGTTGGATCCTTCCTGTTCTTTGATGCCTACAACTACCACTGATCTCTTTCTCTCCAGCAGTTGAGTGGTGCACCTTGCTGCTTCCTGTGAGGTAGCAGCTTGCATGGCTACCTCCCTCACTGTGGCCATTGCTTCTGAGCTCTTTTCAATATGTCCGCAAATGTTTCAGGTACAGAGGCATTTCCTTCCAATGTAACATTCCCACCTTCCCTNGGAGACGTCGACGCCTCCAGCATAGGAGGGGCAGGTCCAGGAAGGTAGGGGTCATTTGGGGAAGAGGGGGGGGGAGGGGTCATTTAGGGAGGACGGGGGGGAGGTGCCATTTAGGGAGGAGTGGGGAGGTGTCTACGAGGGGGAACGCGGGGAGCGGGATGAGCGAAGGAAAGGTGGGAAGAGGAAGAGGTTAAAGAAGGGAAGCGTTAGGGAGAGGAGAAGGAAGTACGAGGAGGGACGGGGGGGAGGGGAGGGGGTGGTGAGGTAAGGAAGGGGTGGGGAGGGATCCATTAAGGTAGGAATGGGGAATTGGAGAGAATAAGGTGGGGGTGAGGGAGAGCATATGGAGATGGGAGTGGTTTAGATGTTGGGGGGGGGGGGACTCGATGGGAAAGGGAGGAGGACAGGTCAAGGAGAGACCTTCCCTTCTCCCCCCCCCCTGCCCCTTTCATCCCCCCTCCCCCCTCACCCCTCCCCCCTCCCCCCTCCCCCCAACCCTTTCTTCGCTGGCCGCCTCCACAAATACTGCAATAAGTCACACACGGACGCGAGACCAGAGATGAGAGGTCTGAATTAATACGGAATAACTCGAGGACTAATGAGAATAATTCGGCTCCTCGAATACGGAATAAGACGAGGTAAATACGGGAGTGAAACTCAGAGGCGGGCAAACACTCACACGGACGCTGGACTCGGTTCAAATTTCCATTCAACACGGTGACCAGAAATAACACGTGAACGAGTAAATACGGAGGGAAGGGGAGAGGGGGAGGAGAAGAGATGGAGGAGAAAGGGGGGGTTAAAGGGAGGGGTAAGGAGGGAGGGAAGCAGGAGGGAGGGAAAACGAGGGAGGGGAGGAGTAAAGGAGAGACGGAGAGGAGTTAAAGGGGAAAAGGGAAGGAAATGGAAGATTGAAAGGAGGAACTGTAATGAGGGAGCGGAGAAGGAAAGAGTAAAGGGAAATGGAGGAGGGAGCGGGAAATGGGTCGAGCGGGAGGGAGTGAAGGGTAAATGAGTATAGGGAGGATTAGGAATAAGGGAGGAGGAGTAAGGGAAGAGAGGATGGTGGCATGGGTTAAGTGGAACAGGGAAAGTGGGATGGGAATGCTCAGATGGGGGATGAGGGCTAGGGTGGAGAGGTGAGGGAGTACGGATAGGGGGATGAGAGATAGGTAAGGAAGGACAGTAAAGGAGGGGGCCCCGGAAGAGATGGCGAGAAACGGATAATTTAAACTAATGCTGTAATTAATACGAAGACTGCTAATGTGGATAACTTGGTTCTTGAAGGTTCAGCCTCAGGAACCGTAGAGGGTGCAGTTGAACCCCCAGCTTGCAATTCATTTGACCATGTCTTAGTGTAGTTGTCTGTGGCGTTTGCTTGAAAGTACCCAGAGCACCGGTTCGAATCCCCCTCACGGTTCCTGATGGGGATTTATCCCAATATGGCTTCCCAATATGGGAAGCCATATTGGGATTGAAGTTTCAGTGCCAATATATCCACAATTTCAATGACCACAAAAAGTCACGCACATAACCTAGCTAGCAATGCAGCCATGAAACTTACAGCTCTAGAGTACGTCTTACACTTTCTTGACAGCAGAGGTTGGAAAACATTATATGAAGCATAAATTCACTTCCATCATGAGTATGCACCCCTCTCCTGGCTGGCTTGCCTCTCATCCAGACTTGACCAAGTCTGGTTGGACTGGTCTCAGCATGAGAGCCTCCAACACCGTCGTGATGTTGGCGGACTTACTGTTATCTACAAAGTCAATATCATCAAAGTTCTGCACCTGGCCCAACTTTGTGGAAAACCAGTAGTTGAGACCCGTAACACAAGCTTCTCAGCCATCAACAGTCTTATGATGGAACTGCCTTTCTCAAGAACATCACTCCATCTGCTCTCATTCATTCCCAGGCTGACTACCATCTGGAACTTCTTCGTTCAACAGGTTGAGTCATGGAAGATCAGGTCAACCGATCACATGATTACGATCCAATCACATGAAGACTTTGGCACACAGTTGGCTCCTGGCTCATCCTGTTCCTTTAATGATAGTTACTTAGCACTGAGCTAGTTTATTCCTAATGGATTAAAAACAAAGTCTCATGAAATAAATGTATCTCTTCAGGTGAGCTGACATAGGATAACAGCTCATGCTTGCAGTTTCACTAGGGTCCTCAGTTACTTACTGAACCGTAGTCTTAGTTAAAAAATAGAGAAAAGGAGGGAGAGGGAGAAAGAGAGAAAGCAAAAGGCAGAGAAGAATGACCCCAACATGTCATAGATGCGCTAACGTACAAATCCTTCTCACGACCTCCTTTCTTCCCCTCTTCAATCCCCCCAATAAAAAGGGTAGATAAGACACTCATAAATAAGATACGGAAAAAGAGACGGAGTTAACATAAACAGAAAAAGGATAAAATGAAGAAAATATTAATTCAATATAATAAGAGTGACAAAGAGCAATCGATGCAAGTAAAGCTACCCCAAAATTGTGACAAACAATGAGTAAGAAGGAATAAATGAAAGACAAACAATGAATAACAAAGAATGAATGACAAACCATCAATCTATGGTATAAGATTTTCTGTCAGACCAAACTTGGAAGCCAGACGCTTGGGGCTAGTCTCACCTACATTTCCAGGGGGAATGGTCTACGGTATGGGACGGATATAGGCTGGTCGGGGATAGGCCGAAGTTAAATGCTGCACGAAATATTAGCAATTATAAACACCTTTTGAGCCATTTTCCTGAGTCATTCATGGAGTCAAATGAAACATGGAGTATGATTAACGTAGAGTTTTTATTTCTTAGGCGGCGGCGCTAAAGTTTACTTGGCTCTGTATGACTAACCATCCTGCGAGATGGGGACTTGTATTACCACTGATACCTGATTCAATCTTGTGTTGTTGATATCCTCAAAATGCATTCCGGAGTCTGCCAGTGCAGACTGCTTATCACATGCCTCTGTATGACTAACCATCCTGTGTGATGGGGATTTTTTAGCATCACCTAGTTAGCTTTTTTGACACACTGTACTCCACTTCATATAGTCTAGGGTAGCTGCACTAATGCAGATGTGCCTCATAATTTAATTTAAAAAAAAAGCTAAAGTTTGAGAATGCAGACTCCTGCTCACATGCCTCTGTGATAGGACCTAACCATCCTGTGTGAAGGGGATTTCTTTGTATTAAACAAGGCCTCTGGGCGGGTCCCACTCAGGGATTCTTAACATATTTATATCCATTTTACGTTTTCTCAGTTATTTCTGGGGTCATACCAATAAATTTGGTGAAAAACAATGTTTTTTATGGAAATATATTCTTAGGGTAGATCTAGTAAAAAGAAACAGATAACGACAGACGGATAGATATAGAGATACATATACAAAGAGAGATAGAGATAGATAGACAGAGAGATAGACAGAGAGAGAGAGAGAGAGAGAGATGAGAGACGAGGAGATGAGAGCTGGAGGAGAGGATGAAAAAGAGAGAGAGAGAGACGAAAGAGAGAGAGGACTGAGAGAGGAGAGAGAGAGAGAGACGAAGACGAAGAGAGAGACAGAAGAGAGACAGAGAGAAGAGACAGCAGATACAGACAGGACAGACAGACAGGACAGACGACAAACAGACAGACAGACAGACCAGAGCAGACGACGCTTACCCCGAGTATGACATAAAACTCAAGTAACAAACAAAGTCAGCAGTAAGAAACAAGAGAGAGAAGGTCACACTTTAGAGTATGAGAAGAACATTCAACAAGCACGAACAGATAAATAAGGAATCAGGAGAAAGCGACAAGCTATTGCGACTACGTAGCACTTGGGAATATGGACTAGAATATAAGGCAGTCTACGCATGATAAATAAGGCAGTCTACTAATGATAAATAAGGCAGTCTACGAGATATAGCTCGACGAATGATAAATAAGGCAGTCTACGAATGATAAATAAGGGCAGTCTACGAATGATAAATAAGGCAGTCCACGAATGATAAATAAGGCAGTCTACGAATGATAAATAAGGCAGTCTCTATAAATTCGGAATAGGATCTCGAAATATAGGCAGTCTACGAATGATAAATAAGGCAGTCTACGATGAATAGAGTATAATGCATAGAGTGAGTAAACTAAGCAGCTTGATAAATAAGGCAGTCTACGAATGATAAATAAGGCAAGTCTACGAATGATAAATAGGCAGTCTATGAATGATAAATAAGGCAGCCTATGAATGGTAAATAAGGCAGCTCTATGAATGATAACACAGAGAATGATGGGGGGGGGGCAGGAGCGAAGATCATTTAAGAAATCAGGTCAGAAGAGAGCAGGTCAACGATGATAACGAAGAGAATGAGAACAGGTCAACGATGATAACGAATGGAGGAAAAAAGCAGAACGATGACGATAACGACTAGAGGAAGTTTAACATTACAACGATAACAAAATGTGTGAGTATGATCACGACGATAACAAAAAGAGTGAAAACAGAACGACAGCGATAACAAATAGGGAAAGAGTAGAGCGACAATGATAACCAAGAGAGCGAGAACAGGACGACGACGACGACAACGAAGAGTGAGAAGAGGAGCCGACGACGACGAAGGGTACGATAGCAGGGAGGACAATAACGCAGGGAAGAAGGAGGACCGCCGCCACCACAGCACCACACAGACCGGTAAGCCGCTATGAAATTATCGTGGTCATGAATACCCATGAGACGGTCAGCTGGACGGGAGATAATTCCTCCATCACAGCGGAAAGGAGAAGCAAGTTGAAAGGCTGTTAATAAGGAATAGGCGTAGACGGACATTCACCCCCCTCCCCCGAGGGGACAGGAGGTAAGAGGACACCCCCGAGGGGACAGGTGGCAATGAGGACACCCCCGAGGAGACAGGTGGTAAGAGGACACCCCCCGAGGGGACAGGTGGTAAGAGGACACCCCCCGAGGGGACAGGTGGTAAGGGGACACCCCCGAGGGGACAGGTGGTAAGAGGACACCCCCCGAGGGGACAGGTGGTAAGAGGACACCCCCGAGGGGACAGGTGATAAGAGGACACCCCCGAGGGGACAGGTGTAAGAGGACACCCACGAGGGGACAGGTGGTAAGAGGACACCCCCCGAGGGGACAGGTGGTAAGTGGACACCCCCGAGGGGACAGGTGGTAAGGGGACACCCCCGAGGGGACAGGTAGTAAGAGGACACCACGAGGGGACAGGTGGTAAGAGGACACCCCCGAGGGGACAGTTGGTAAGAGGACCCCCCCGAGGGGACAGGTGGTAAGAGGACACCCACGAGGGGACAGGTGGTAAGAGGACACCCCCCGAGGGGACAGGTGGTGAGAGGACACCCCCGAGGGGACAGGTGTGAGAGGACACCCCCGAGGGGACAGTTGGTAAGAGGACCCCCCCGAGGGGACAGGTGGTGAGAGGACACCCCCGAGGGGACAGGTGGTGAGAGGACACCCCCGAGGGGACAGGTGGTGAGAGGACACCCCCGAGGGGACAGGGTGGTGAGAGGACACCCCCGAGGGGACAGGTGGTGAGAGGACACCCCCGAATGAATAGAAGCGACGCGCAGCTAGAACGAAGGGAGAGTTTCGGACGAAAGTGTCGGAAGGGAGGAGAGTGTTCGGAAGGGAGAGTGTTCGGAAGGGTGAGTGTTCGGAAGGGAGAGTGTTCGGAAGGGAGAGTGTTCGGGGAAGGGAGAGTTTCGGACGGAAGTGTTCGGAAGAGAGAGTGTTCGGAAGGGAGAGTGTTCGGAAGGGTGAGTGTTCGGAAGGGAGAGTGTTCGGAAGGGAGAGTGTTCGGAAGGGGAGATGTGTTCGGAAGGGAGAGCGTTCGGAAGGGAGAGGGTTCGGAAGGGAGAGTGTTCGGAAGGGAGAGTGTTCGGGAAGGGAGAGTGTTCGGGAAGGGAGAGGGGTTCGGACGGGAGAGTGTTCGGAAGGGAGAGTTTTCGGGAAGGGAGAGGGGTTCGGAAGGGTGTATGTTCGGAAGGGAGAGTGTTCGGAAGGGTGAGTGTTCGGAAGGGAGAGTGTTCGGGAAGGGAGCGGGGTTCGGAAGGGTGTATGTTCGGAAGAGAGTGTTCTTGAATGGAGTATATTTGGAAGAGAGAGTGTTTCGGGAGTGTATTCGGATTAATTATTGAATGAGGACGAAAATTAATGGTTAAGA
>WNGS01163555.1:9771883-9781883 GCA_020271785.1 Procambarus virginalis
TATATATATAATATATATATATATATATATATATATATAGATTATATATATATATATATATATATATATTATGTCGTACCTAGTAGCCAGAACGCACTTGTCAGCCTACTATGCAAGGCCCGATTTGCCTAATAGGCCAAGTTTCATGAATTAATGTTTTTCGACTACCTAACCTACCTAACTAACCTAACCTAACTTTTTCGGCTACCTAACCTAACCTAACCTATAAAGATAGGTTAGGTTAGGTTAGGTAGGGTTGGTTAGGTTCGGTCATATATCTACGTTAATTTTAACTCCAATAAAAAAAATTGACCTCATACATAATGAAATGGGTAGCTTTATCATTTCATAAGAAAAAAATTAGAGAAAATATATTAATTCAGGAAAACTTGGTTATTAGGCAAATCGGGCCTTGCATAGTAGGCAAAAAAGTGAGTTCTGGCTACTAGGTACGACATATATATATATATATATATATATATATATAATAATATATATATATATATATATATATATATATATATAATATATATATTATATATATTTGTCGGACAGAATAATTACGCGTACTAATACATATCCTTATCACAATTATGCTGGATATCCTAATCCTCAATATTCAGGATATCCTAATCCTCAATATATTAGGATATCTTAATCCTAAATATTCAGGGATCTCCTCCTCAATATTCAGGATATCCTAATCCTCAATATTCAGGATATCTTAATCCTAAATATTCAGGATCCTAATCCTCAATATTCAGGATATCCTCATCCTCAATATTCAGGATATCCTAATCCTCAAATATTCAGGTATCCTCATCCTCAATATTCAGGATATATTAATCCTAAATATTCAGGATATCCTAATTCTCAATATTCAGGATAGCCTAATCCTCAATATTCAGCATACCCTAATCCTAAAATTCAGGATATCATAATCCTCCATATCCAGGATATCCTACACCCCCAGGATATCCAAACCCCCCCCAAGCATGCTGGATATCCTTACCACCAATATTCACGATGGTGTAAAGGACTTCTACAAGAAAATGAATTCCAACAAACAAATCAAATGAATGTTTTCATATCAGTATTGCCCACCACAATATAGCAATGTGTCTCAGAGATGGGGCGGGGTGTTATCGAGAATGGGGGGGGGAAGTGTTATCGTGCTAGCGCTCTGGTTTCTGGTGATATTTGGGGCACACAACAGCCGAGAAGATCACAGCCTGTTCGTGGTTATTGTGTATAAGGTTATCTCAGCAGTATTCTGAGCCTTGTTCCGCTAACTCGCTGTATAATAAGAATGATCACTTATGATATAAGAATCGCTGTATGATAAGAATGATCACTTATGATATAAGTACACAGACAGTAATCACACTCTCGTGATGCATCGATGAACAAATCCATAGGAGCCTTTGATGAAGGCTCGATGAAACTTATGCCTGGGAACGAAGGTTCGAGCCCACGTCACGGCTCCTACGGATGTGCTTGGGATAGGAGTGTTCACTATATGAAAAGAATGATAACATGATTGGTACAGGTGTTAGGTGTGCCTACACCCCGAGAGCCGGGGTATAGAGCCGGGGTACAGAGGCAGGGTACAGAGGCAGGGTACAGAGGCAGGGTACAGAGCCAGGGTACAGAGGCAGGGTACAGAGGCAGGGTACAGAGGCAGGGTACAGAGCCGGGGTACAGAGCAGGGGTACAGAGGCAGGGTACAGAGCAGGGGTACAGAGCCAGGGTACAGAGGCAGGGTACAGAACCGGGGTACAGAGCAGGGGTACAGAGGTAGGGTACAGAGCAGGGGTACAGAGGTAGGGTACAGAGCAGGGGTACAGAGCCAGGGTACAGAGCAGTGGTACAGAGCCAGGGTACAGAGGCAGGGTACAGAACCGGGGTACAGAGCAGGGATACAGAGCCGGGGTACAGAGCAGGGTACAGAGCAGGGGTACAGAGGCAGGGTACAGAACCGGGGTACAGAGCAGGGATACAGAGCCGGGGAACAGAGCAGGGGTACAGAGCAGGGGTACAGAGGCAGCGTACAGAACCGGGGTACAGAGCAGGGATACAGAGCCGGGGTACAGAGCAGGGGTACAGAGCAGGGATACAGAGCCGGGGTACAGAGCCGGGGTACAGAGCCGGGTACAGAGGCAGGGTACAGAGCCGGAGTACAGAGCCGGGGTACAGAGCAGGGGTACACATGCAGGGTACAGAGCAGGGGTACAGAGCCAGGGTACAATGGCAGGGCACAGAGCCGGGATACAGAGCCGGGGTACAGAGGCAGGGTACAAAGGCAGAGTACAGAGCAGGGGTACAGAGGCAGGGTACAGAGGCATGGTACAGAGCCGGGGTACAGAGCAGGGGTACAGAGCCAGGGTACAGAGGCAGGGTACGGAGCCGGGGTACAGAGCTAGGTCAGAGGCAGGGTACAGAGCCGGGGTACAGAGTCAGGGTACAGAGCCGGGGTACAGAGCCAGGGTACAGACCCGGGGTACAGAGCCAGGCTCAGAGGCAGGGTACAGAGCCGGGGTACAGAGCCGGGGTACAGAGGCAGGGTACAGAGCCGTGGTACAGAGCCAGGGTACAGAGCCGGGGTACAGAGCCGGGGTACAGAGGCAGGGTACAGAGCCGTGGTACAGAGCCAGGGTACAGAGCCAGGATACAGAGGCAGGGTACAGAGCCGGGTACAGAGCCGGGGTACAGAGGCAGGGTACAGAGCCGTGGTACAGAGCCAGGGTACAGAGCCGGGGTACAGAGCCGGGGTACAGAGGCAGGGTACAGAGCCGTGGTACAGAGCCAGGGTACAGAGCCAGGGTACAGAGGCAGGGTACAGAGCCAGGGTACAGAGCCAGGGTACAGAGCCAGGGTACAGAGGCAGGGTACAGAGCCGGGGTACAGAGCCGGGGTACAGAGGCAGGGTACAGAGCCGTGGTACAGAGCCAGGGTACAGAGCCAGGGTACAGAGGCAGGGTACAGAGCCAGGGTACGGGCTCCGTGGCGCACCTGTACCCGACACGTGGAGTGAGGAGGCTCATGTAGGCTGAAGGACAATCGCTATATGGCATTAATTCAAATTGATTACCCGTTACCTGCTTAGAGTTTCGAGAGTTCTTCTCCCGCCTTGGGCTTATCTTTCCTGGCCATTGCCAGAACTAGGATGTCAAGCCCTCACGTGTCCACTTACGAAACCTGTACATCTTTCCTCAACCATGGCGGATTAGTTAACTTACACTAAATAGCTTATAAGTTGTGAAGTACTTCGAGGTTGTCCTTAGAAACGGTCACCTCGGGGCAAGAACAGCCTCGCAGCGTTTCAAAGGTCGCAAACTATTTGGAAAACAGAGACTAAGCAGCCATGTATGGGGGGGGGGGAGATGTAGATGTTTCGTAAAGGGGATATTCATGTACATAATGAGTCCTGGCCTTGGTAATGACCAAGAATGACTGGCCATAGATCAGGCAGCGAGAATAGAAAAACTCCCGAAATCGTTAACAGGTAATTTACTTAAAATTCACGCCATATTGCGGGTTTCCTTTGACGAAGCTTTGTCTGTGAGGCAACGTGTTGCAAGGCGTGTAACTCGTTATGAACGTTATGAACCTGGTGTTCTTATACCATTGCGTCATCCTCAGGCATTTCATCATGAGTCATAACATGCGTACACAATTCCCTTGCAAGTGCAGAAGGACAATATTTGTTACTACCAGGTCTCTGCAGGTGCTGCTGCTCGTTAAGAACAAAAAGCATTTAAGTACACAAACTATCTTCTAATTCAGTTCGTAACAATCTAGCCATATAATAATGCTCGTTAATAATCTTTAAAGACAATTTTGCTAGAGTAAACATTTTTTTCAATAATCTAAATAAAAACAATTGGACTTTTCAAATCAAGCAACTTTACCGAATCCTTCCTCCCAATCTGTCTTTCGATGCTGAACGGACAACCCGATTCGATAACATGAAACTAATCAAAGGAGTATCGAACGCTCACTCGAGAACTGCCACCTGGACTTATTTGAAAACGGCGGCACAGGATCCAGCGAAATGCAGTTCAAAGCTGCATCGAATCCTCCCCGACGTTCATCTCCAGCAAGCACTGACTCCCCGCCTCCAGAGTTACCAGACTCAATTCGGCGCTATACCCGGAGCTCTGTTTGAAACCCGTCTTCAGAGCTGATCGAATTGAACCGAGTTCGAAATCCTGCTTTTCACCTTTTGGCAACGACGCAGCCGCCACCCTGTCGAGCCGAGACCGCTTTGGCATAAGAAGCACGGCGAGCAGACGGTCACAAAGCGTCCAATATATCGGCCGCCGCTGTCCTCAGCATACACATGTGAATCAATTAGGTGGCGCCCCTTCGCGTTCCAGCAGCTATATGCAGTTTGTATCTGACGCAGGAAATTAAACACATTGACTACACGGGAGGTAGAGAGTGAGCTGTAGAGAATGACGGATGTGTAAAGTAGCACCAGAAGGAATTGTCGCATAAAAAGACACCACATTGTGAGGAAGAAAATTATAGAAAATAGCGAAGAGGAATAGTCGTCTCAAATTTAGGTGGAAAACGGAGTAGCTAAAGAGAACAATGAACTAATAAAGCAATAATAAAATATATATTAGCATTAGTTGTATAATATCAATACCACTACTACTACTACTTCTACTATTAATACTACTACTACTACTACTACTACTATTACTACTACTACTACTACTACTACTACTACTATTACTACTACTACTACTACTACTACTACTACTACTACTACTATTACTACTACTACTACTACTACTACTACTACTACTACTACTACTATTACTACTACTACTACTACTACTACTACTATTACTACTACTACTACTACTACTACTACTACTACTACTACTACTACTACTACTATTACTACTACTACTACTACTATTACTACTACTACTACTACTACTACTACTACTACTACTATACTACTACTACTACTACTACTACTACTATTACTACTACTACTACTACTACTACTACTACTACTACTACTACTACTACTACTACTACTATTACTACTACTACTACTACTATTACTACTACTACTACTACTACTACTATTACTACTACTACTACTACTATTACTACTACTACTACTACTATTACTACTACTACTACTACTACTATTACTACTACTACTACTACTACTATTACTACTACTACTACTACTACTATTACTACTACTACTACTAATAATAATAATAATGATATCTAAATGATAACATCCTTTTTATACTGGCCGTGGAACAGCCGGAAGCGGCCCCAAGAATCTCGAATAATTACTAAGGACTAAGCTGATGGAGATAACTTATGCACCATATCCTAGTTACCAGTACGAGTGTAAACACAGTCTCAGCAAATTCTGCCACTCATATTATTCCTACTATAAAAATTCCATAACTACACGTACAACGACTACCACAATTATTACTGCTGCAGGTACTGCTTAATGCTGTTCCTGTTTATGCTGACTTGGCTACTACTGGTACTATTTATAATAATAATAATAATAATAATAATAATAATAATAATAATAATAATAATAATAATAATAATAATAATAATAATAATAATAATAATAATGAAGGTGAATGAAAGACCCAGTTTATATTTTGAAATGGGACGTGTATTGAAAACTAAATTTTCGAATGTAACCTGCGTCTTTCTCAAGGTAATGACCTCAACATTCCCTTATTGTAAACAGCACCTTAAGAAAGGATGTAGCTTACATCCGAATTTTCTTTTTTTAAAAACACTTAAGCATAAATTGGGTCTTTCACTTACATTCATTTGAGCACTACGGCATTATAGTTAGTTTCTCAAAATTAACAATACTAATAGTAATAATAATAATACACAGAGAGTAATCACACTAACGTGACTACATCAGTGAGAAAATTCGTAGCAGCAGTGAAGAGGGTAACTATTGAGGCTGGTCCGCCTTCTGCCGGACACCCTCGTGTGTTCAGTAGAACTCCAGGTTGTAACCCTTAGCCGTGTCGTGGTCTAGTTGCTAGAGCGTGTGCGGGGGAGCACCCACCGCACATCTTGAGGTTATCTTGAGACGATTTCGGGGCTTTTTAGTGTCCCCGCGGCCCGGTCCTCGACCAGGCCTCCACCCCCAGGAAGCAGCCCGTGACAGCTGACTAACACCCAGGTACCTATTTTACTGCTAGGTAACAGGGGCATAGGGTGAAAGAAACTCTTCCCATTGTTTCTCGCCGGCGCCTGGGATCGAACCCAGGACCACAGGATCACAAGTCCAGCGTGCTGTCCGCTCGGCCGACCGGCTCCCATAGGTTAGAACCCTCATTACTGCTCCCACGGATTTTCTCCATAATAATAATAATAATAATAATAATAATAATAATAATAATAATAATAATAATAATAATAATAATAATAATAATAATAATAATAATATAATAATAATAATAATAATAACAATAATAATAACAATAATAATAAGACCAATAAGGTAAGAATTACTCATCTTTTCAATGTCATTCACCTTATCATTTCAGGTCTGGCTCTTTCACCTCCTAACCTCTACTTCTGTCTCCTCTCCTTCTCTATCTTCCCTCGCTCTTCTCCCTCTCTGTTCCTTTCTTGTCCCCTCCCCCCACCTCTTCTCTGTCTCCCCTCCTTCGTCTCTCTCTCCTCCCCCTACTCCCTCTCCGCCTCCATGCTTACTCTGCTGCCCAAGCAACTGAGAGTAACTAACAAAGAGGATCAGAGACCACATTCTCCCGTGAATGGAGCACCATTGGCCCGGGTATAGGCTACAATGCTCTTAATCGAGACACCATGAGAGAAAGAATCAGCTGCATTGCCTCGGAGATAAGGTGGAAATGGGGGGAGAAAGGGGAAGAAATGGAAAGAAGGAGAGGAGAAAGACGAGGGGATGAAGAGAGGGAGAGGAGAGGGGAATGAAAAGAGATGGAAATGATGAGACGAAGATAGGAAGGAGGAAAGGGTAGGAGAAGATGGGTATGAGTAGAGGAGGACGAAATGGGGATGAACAGAAGGAAGAAAGGGAAAGGAGGAGAGGAGAGGAGGAGGGGAGGATGAGACGGGGATGAGTAGAGGGAGATGGGATGGAGGACAGAGGGAGGGGGACAAAAGGAGGAAAGCATTACTACTAATCTGGCAACTAGTCAGGGAACTCTACCAAAAGGAGGAACTATGCTGTTAGAACTGGAGGAAGAAAGGAAGGGGGTGAAGGAGTAGAAAGAGAGGAGAGGGGAATAGAAAGGGAGGTGAGGGAATTTAAAGGACGGTGAGGAATAGAAAGGGAGCTGAGGGATTAGAAAGACAGATGAGGGAATAGAAAGGAAAGCGAGGAATAAAAAGGGAGGAGAGGAAATGGAAAGAGAGGTTTTTAGGGAGGGAGGAATAGAGAGAGAGGTGAGAGAATAGAAAACAGGCAAAGGGCTAGAAAGGGAGGAAGAAAAGGCATTCGACGGAGGCGAAGAGGCTGAAAAAACAGGTGAATGTGGGTAGAAAAGGGAACTGAAATGACAAAAGAAAGAGTTGAATCGGCAAAAAAGCAGCGGAAGTTGAAAGGGCAGAAATGGCAGAAGGGTCTGAAAAGGGAGAATACTAGACTTGGAGTAGAAACCATTATTCAATTAGGAAATACAATGATGAGAGAAGGGATTGCTTAAGCACACGACGAAATATTATTAACTGGAAGGAATGCCTGGAAAAGATGAGAGAAACTGAGAGAAACTGAGAGAAACTGAGAGAAACGTGTACATACTCAACGTCGTAAGACACAACCTTGGACATAATAGACACAGCAAGACACAATCTTGGACATAATAGACACAGCAAGACACAACCTTGGACATAATAGACACAGCAAGACACAACCTTGGACATAATAGACACAGCAAGCCATAGTCAAGAAAATAGTGGATACAGAAAACAATAGATAATAGGATGACAAAAGGAAATATTGAGGAGATAAAAATAGAAATAAAAGATGAAAACNATAGTAAGAGGGGTGACGAGTGTTCCTGTATAGTAAGAGGGGTGACGAGGGTTCCTGTATAGTAAGAGGGTGACGAGTGTTCCTGTATAGTAAGAGGGTGACGTACTCCTGAAGGTACACAAGAGTTAGGGCGTGCAGCAATGTGGGGCTGGTTGGCACGCTGCATTATCTGGTCAGGTGTTACAGGAGTGGGTCGTGCAGTGTCGTGGTGTTGGTGTCGTGCAGTGTCGTGTGGGTGGTGTCGTGCAGTGTCGTGTGTTTGGTGTCTGTGCATGTCGTGGTGTTGGTGTCGTGCAGTGTCGTGGTGTTGGTGTCGTGCAGTGTCGTGGTGTTTGGGGTCGTGCAGTGTCGTGGTGTTGGTGTCGTGCAGTGTCGTGGTGTGTGGTGTCGTGCAGTGTCGTGGTGTTGGTGTCGTGCAGTGTCGTGGGTGTTGGTGTCGTGCAGTGTCGTGGTGGTGTGGTGTCGTGCAGTGTCGTGGTGTTGGTGTCGTGCAGTGTCGTGGTGTTGGTGTCGTGCAGTGTCGTGGTATTGGTGTCGTGCAGTGTCGTGGTGTTGGTGTCGTGCAGTGTCGTGGTGTTGGTGTCGTGCAGTGTCGTGCTGTTGGTGTCGTGCAGTGTCGTGGTGTTGGTGTCGTGCAGTGTCGTGGTGTTGGTGTCGTGCAGTGTCGTGGTGTTGGTGTCGTGCAGTGTCGTGGTGTTGGTGTCGTGCAGTGTCGTGCTGTTGGTGTCGTGCAGTGTCGTGGTGTTGGTGTCGTGCAGTGTCGTGCTGTTCGTGTCGTGCAGTGTCGTGGTGTTGGTGTCGTGCAGTGTCGTGGTGTTGTGTCGTGCAGTGTCGTGGTGTTGGTGTCGTGCAGTGTCGTGGTGTTGGTGTCGTGCAGTGTCGTGGTGTTGGTGTCGTGCAGTGTCGTGGTGTTGGTGTCGTGCAGTGTCGTGGTGTTGGTGTCGTGTAGAGTGTCGTGCTGTTTGGTGTCGTGCAGTGTCGTGCTGTTGGTGTCGTGTAGAGTGTCGTGGTTTTGGTGTCGTGCAGTGTCGTGGTGTTGGTGTCGTGTAGAGTGTCGTGGTGTTGGTGTCGTGTAGAGTGTCGTGCTGTTGGTGTCGTGTAGAGTGTCGTGCTGTTGTGTCGTGTAGAGTGTCGTGGTGTTGGTGTCGTGTAGAGTGTCGTGCTGTTGGTGTCGTGCTGTTGGTGTCGTGTAGAGTGTCGTGTAGAGTGTCGTGCTGTTGGTGTCGTACTATTGGTGTCGGCTGTTGGTGTCGTGTAGAGTGTCGTGCTGTTGGTGTCGTACTATTGGTGTCGGCTGTTGTTGTCGGCTGTTGGTGTCGTGTAGAGTGTCGTGCTGTTGGTGTCGTACTATTGGGTCGGCTGTTGGTGTCGGCTGTTGGTGTCGTGCTGTTGGTGTCGGCTGTTGGTGTCGTGCTGTTGGTGTCGGCTGTTGCTGTCGGCTGTTGGTGTCGGCTGTTGGTGTCGGCTGTTGGTGTCGTGCTGTTGGTGTCGGCTGTTGTTGTCGGCTGTTGTGTCGGCTGTTGGTGTTGGCTGTTGGTGTCGTGATGTTGGTGTCGGCTGTTGGTGTCGGCTGTTGGTGTCGTGCTGTTGGTGTCGGCTGTTGGTGTCGGCTGTTGGTGTCGTGCTGTTGGTGTCGGCTGTTGGTGTCGGCTGTTGGTGTCGGCTGTTGGTGTCGGCTGTTGGTGTCGGCTGTTGGTGTCGGCTGTTGGTGTCGTGCTGTTGGTGTCGGCTGTTGGTGTCGGCTGTTGGTGTCGTGCTGTTGGTGTCGGCTGTTGCTGTCGGCTGTTGGTGTCGTGCTGTTGGTGTCGGCTGTTGCTGTCGGCTGTTGGTGTCGGCTGTTTGTGTCTCGGCTGTTGGTGTCGGCTGTTGGTGTCGGCTGTTGGTGTCGTGCTGTTGGTGTCGGCTGTTGCTGTCGGCTGTTGGTGTCGGCTGTTGGTGTCGGCTGTTGGTGTCGGC
>WNGS01163555.1:9794325-9805449 GCA_020271785.1 Procambarus virginalis
CGGAATACCAAATCCCAGAAGACATTGATCATTTGTTGATGACCTTAATAACCAAATTGAGCATGTCTCAGGTTCCGTCCTGCGGGGAAGACCTGGGGAAGTCCTGGTGGTGAACCAGTCACTATCTTCTTTATGAAGTGCGGCTTCACATCCGGTCCGAGTGGTAAGCTTTTTCTTTTATTCGTCTCTTTCCTTCTCTTGCTCATGTCGACGGTGGTAATAGGTGCCCAGTGGTCACTACATAGATTGTGTACAATGTGTGTACTGGCATTTGTGTCCTGTGCATTCAGCTGGAGAACATAGTCTAATCTTCCTCCTCACCTCACAGGTGGAAGATTAGACTATGTTCTCCAGCTGAATGCACAGGACACAAATGCCAGTACACACATTGTACACAATCTATGTAGTGACCACTGGGCACCTATTACCACCGTCGACATGAGCAAGAGAAGGAAAGAGACGAATAAAAAAAAGCTTACCACTCGGACCGGATGTGAAGCCGCACTTCATAAAGAAGATGAGTGACTGGTTCACGGACTACCAAATCCCAGAAGACATTGATACATTTGTTGATGACCTTAATAACCAAATTGAACACTGTCTCAGAGTTCCGCGCCGTATGCCTGGGCGCAGTAACCCTCAGAAGAAGATAATAAAATGGTATGAGAACGATTACATAAAGATGCTGAATGCAAATGTTAGGAGCATGAGTAGAGAGTACCGGAGACATTCCACCGAAAGCAACCAAGAACTGTTTAAAACTGTGTCAAGTAGCCAGGGAAGAGAAGATTAGAGAGCGGGAAAGACAAGGGCTTGTATTCACTAGCTCCATTGGAAGAGAAACATCTGCAAAACAAGTATGGGGCAAAAATTCAGATAGCCAAGGGTGGCAGAGCCCGGCTTCGGCTCACAAAGACACCCAGGGTAAGGCTGAAGAACTAATTCACAAGTGGAGTGATGCAGCATCCTCCTCCTCCCTCCCTGCAGAAGTAAGCAGGGAACAGCTCCTGCGACATAATGACAGAAAGATTAGGATAACAAGAGCACAATCTAGTGATGACTAGTATGCGGAACCAATCACAGCCCAAGAAGTAAGGGGCGCTATGAAAAGGGTAAAAGTACAGCACCTGGTGAAGATGGCGTCACCTACGACATACACAATGCACTGTGTGAAGTGTCTGGGAATCCACTACTCCACTTGTTTAACAAATCATTCCTAAGTGGAGTGTTGCCCACACAATGGAAACATGCAATAATTGTCCCCATACCGAAACCCAATGACCCTGGTAATTACAGACCTATCAGTCTCGTGTCATGCACTTGCAAGATGCTTGAAAGGGTCATCCTAAACCGACTGTTACACAAAATAGGCAGGCTATGGGAGGGGGTCAATGGATTTGTTAAAGGACGGAGCACAGCAAATTGTATGTTTAATTACCTGGCTAATGACACAGCTAAGTACTCTGTATTTGTTGACATCAAAAGCGCTTTCGACAAAGCACAGGGGATTGTGGTCCAGTACGAGCTTGCATGCATGGGTGTCAAGGGGAGACTCATGAAATGGATTATAGACAACCTCACAGGGATGAAAACCAAAGTCTGCTTCAATGGAGCAGTCTCAAGAACAATGAATATGGAATTCGGGACCCCCCCCAAGGAGGAGTCTCATGCCCCACACTATTCAATGTACTTATGAACGCCATTGCAAATATTGATTTTCCGGAAGGAACACAACAAGTGGGATATGCAGATGATGTTCTAATACAAGCCCTCCACCTTGGAAAAAAATAAACAGTCCATTGAACTCCTCGGAAGGAAATTCATTGAGCTCGGTTTCATTCTCTCCACAAACAAGACAAAAGCATACTCTCATCACAAGAGGGGAGAAAATGAAGAACTACAAATTAATGGTGTAACACTTGAATGGGTTGACCACTATCGGTACCGTGGCGTCAATGTCGGCTCTAACAAGGGGAAGAAAGAGGAGCTCAACCAACTCATAAGAGAATGCAAAAGTCGACTCAGAGCACTGAAAGCTATGACCTGGAATGGTCATGGGGCCTCTATTGCCGTGCTTAAACTAGTGTTAAAAGCAGAATTAAGGAGCTGAATGCTAAGCTTGCAATTAGAATAGCCAGAGATCCCCATTACAATGATATTGCTAAGAAAAAACTGAGTTCTGTGCTACTTTCAAGGGGAAACAGGAGAAGCAAAAAATGGCATCACAGATCAGCCTGCTACCTTGAAGAACTTCACCTGCTTGAGCAAGCCCGTGAGCTCCTGCCTGTAGAGAGGTTACCTCCCTTGGAGGATGACTCTTGCAGGATTATCATCAATGAAATGGCAATGAAAAAATCCAACATGATACCACAAGAATTGAGGCACAAGTATCTCGAGGAAATTTATAAAAAAGCCGGAGATGAACTAGATCAAATCTACACTGATGGGTCATCTAATCCTGTCAATAGCAGGGCTGGTGCAGCATACACGGTAATTAAGGATAATGCTTTCCAACTCAGAAATGAAGAAAAAGCGCGTATTGAGAACTATGCTTCTTCAACGCAAGCAGAGCTAAGTGCCATTGTTATAGCGTTAAGGTTTCTTGAACGGAACACTAATGGTGCAGTGATTTGCACTGATTCAAAAGTAGCACTGCAAAGCCTAAGTAAAAATCGGGCAGAAAATCTTGCAATAGTCGCTGAAATTAAGGGAGCTGTGAAAGTATTTACCAATCAGGTAAGAGTCATCAAGTTTCTGTGGATCCCCTCCCATGTTGGAATATGTGGGAATGAATGAGCAGATATGCTGGCTGCTGAAGGAGACCATACTGAATACTTCATACCCAAGACTCTACTACAAATTATAGGTATTGTCAGGCAACATCACCGTGACAAGGTAACCGAGAAAGGGAGGATTGAAGCACAAACCAGTGAATCTGTAAGATGGTACAACATGGTTGCAGCTGGCAATCCCAATCATTATGGACGAAGAGAAGGAGGACGCGGGAGAGAATCAGTAATAGCGAGAATCCGTCTTGGATACAAATATCCATGGAGATACGGAATGGAAACAACAGTTGATCAGTGAAGTTGCAGAATCTGTGGTGAGAGTGTCGGACACCGCCTTGACCACTATCTACGTGAATATGAACACCTGAGAGACATTAGAAATAGGAATAAAGAAATAAACCCCACATTGTTTGAGTTAGGAAAACACTATTTGTCAAATATTGATACTGTTCTTAAAAGATTCCCCCATTTTGCACTTGCAAGATTACGTAAGCTTTTAAGGGTTGATAGATGTTAATCTTCTTGTTTGAGGAGCTGTTCACTTGAGACAGTTAAGCAAGTCCCAGCTGTGTCCGGGTACAGGTGACAGGATCAACATCCCAGCGGGTTTTCTTCCTTTTGGGGAGTGATGTACATGCTGCTATGGCGGTGTGTCCACTCACAAGATGAGTGGCGCTGCCCAATAAACTCGCCCCTCGGGGCAAAATCTAAAATCTAATGGGGTGAGGGGGGGGGAGGTAAAAGGGAAAGGTGTGAAATGAGTGGGAAGGGAAAGCTTAGGAGTGGAGGGAGAGACTGAGAACAAAGGCGGAAAGTAGAAGATAGCAGAGTAGTAGAAAGGGTAGAAGAGTAGAAAGTAGAAGTAGAAGGTAGAAAGAAGAATTTGCTGCCACCATCCATCATAGGTATATACATGACAAGGAATGGAACTTGTCTGTACAACAATATTACCAAAGAAGTTCACGCACCACCTGTAAGCATGTATTTGTATATGTAAGAATCTTTAAATTAAAATCTCTAAGCCAGTAAGCTCAGAGGGCTCTCCACTCTAGCGTTCAAAAGAAAAAGATCAATGGAACAAAATTAAAGCCAATTTACAACAAGTTAATCAATTATCTTTTTACTATTAGATCTTCACAAATATGGTTATCAGAAGTTAACTATGTGATTTGATGTTAATGTCAAAATGAATTCACAAAATGTGAGTCTCCACACAAGAAACTTGAAGCAGTACGGGTGACTGTCCCTGAAAATCACACAGCACTTGAGTTGGAAAACACACTATAGGTCACCTTACAAGTTCACTAACCAAAGACTGAGACTAAGGTTGACAGAGAAGGAGGGGGGGGGGAGGAGCGTGGTCGACAGAGTCACCGCCCGGGCCTGTGAAGACCAGGGGGCCAGATTCGCGAAGCAGTTACGCAAGCATTTACGAACCTGTACATCTTTTTTCAATCTTTGGCGGCTGTGTTTACAATTATTAAACAGTTTTCGAGCTCCGAAGCACAAGGAAGATATTTACAACAATAACAACAGTTGATTGGGAAGCTTTCATGCTTGTAAACTGTTTAATATAAGGTCAATTATTATTTGGTTATTAAGGTCAACCAAAGCCGTCAAAGATTGCGGATAGATGTACACGTTCGTAAGTACTTACTTAACTGCTTCGTGAATCTGGTCCCAAGCTTGGCTGTGGGTCTCGCCCAGCGATCCACTGCTATCCTGCTCAACTCTCAGTCTTGAATCCTCTATTCCTCATGTACAGTTCCAAGGGTATTTATGGAGGATCCGGCAGCTAGGCTCTGCCTACCAAGTAAGATAACTAACCAAATTAACAATAGACAGCGGCTTGTTGGAAGGACACACCCTGGCAACCGTCCGCAATTATCAGCTTAGCAAAAGGCAAGGTCACCTGGTATGACCTGACCCCTAGTCAACCTGTGGTCATTAACCTCTAAAGGGTGTGATTCCTTAATTGCTAAGACCAGACAACCTGACGCCTTCAAATATCACGTCTGACTGACTTGGTGTACGTGGATATTAAACCAAAACACATTTATAGTGTTACGCAAGGTCACTCCACCTACAANACCCACACAGTGTTCACCCCAAGTAAATGTAAAGTAATGAAGCTAGGCGGAGGGAACTGCAGGCGACACAAAGTACCGAATGAGAGACAAATTCCTTCGCGAAACGGACAGAAGAATGGTCTAGGAGTTGATATCACACCGAATGTGTCTCCTGAAGCCCACATCAAAAGGATGTCATCAGCGGCGTATGTAAGGCTAACTAACATCAAAACTGCCTCTAAATTTATGCAGGGAATTATTAAGAACTACGAGAGCATATGGAAGATCATCCTGGCGTGTGCTGCTCCACCATTAGAGGCCTGACAGCTGAGTGGACAGCGCTCAGATTCGTAGTCCAGAGGTTCCGGGTTCGATCCCCGGTGGAGGCGGAAACAAATTGGCAGAGTTTCTTTCATCCTGATGCCCTGTTACCTAGCAGTAAATATGAACCCGGGAGTTATACAGCTGCTACAGGCTGCTTCCTGGGGGTGTGTAACAAAAAGGAGGCCTGGTCGGGACCGGGCCGCGGGGAGGTTATCTTGAGGTTATCTTAAGATGATTTCGGGGCTTTAGTGTCCCCTTGGCTCGGTCCTCGACCAGGCCTCCACCCCCCAGGAAGCAGCCCGTGACAGCTGACTAGCACCCAGGTACCTACTTTACTGCTAGGTAACAGGAGCATAGGTGAAAGAAACTCTGCCCATTGTTCCTCGCCAGCGCAAGGATCTAACCCAGGACCACAGGATCACAAGACCAGCGTGCTGTCCGCTCGGCCGACCGGCTCCCGAGCCGTCGGGACGCTAAACACGAGCTCGGGTCGGGACGCTAAGCCTCGAAATTTCAAGGTAAGATAAGCATCTCAAGATAACCCCAAGATAACTATCATGTACGCCGTTCCTTGTCAAGCATAGGACGAAGCTGGAGAAGTTTCCAAGGAATGGGAGATCACTAGACTAGTTCAGCACTAAGAGGTACGAGTTACGAGGAAAGGCTGCGTGAATTGCTCCTCACGTCGCTGGAAGACAAGAGATAAGGGAGACATGATTACCGCATACAAAAGACTGAGGGAAATTGATAAGATAAATAGAGACAGAATATTTAGCACGGGGACACAGGTGAAACTGAGTACCCAAATGAGCCACAGAGATATTAGACAGAACTATTTCAGTGTTAGAGTAGTTTATGAAGGAAATGCCTTAAGCAGTGACCCTTGAGGTACTCCACTCATTACTTCTCTACTTTCTAATACTTTCTTCTTACTATGATTCTTGGCCTTCTTCCTGAAATGTCTTCCTTTCCCCACTTTAGGACACTTCGCTCTTTACCCACACTATCACACTCGTCTCTCTCACACTCTTGTGGATGTGTCTGCGTGCAGGTGCACACGCGCTCCAGCATGCGCGTGCGTGTGGGGGGGGGGGGGCAGGGCAGGGGGGGAGGGGGCCGCAGAAAGTGGACTAAGGAATTTTCTTTTTAAGTGCAGACTCCATACAGAGATTCAAATGATATGATAGAGACCTAAAGGCTCAGGTACGTGTACACCAGATGATTGACAGCTGAGAGCCGGAACTAAAGAGCGGAATTTCAACACCCCCCCCCCCACCCAAGCACGAATAGGTTAGTACAATTAGGTGAGTACATACACCCATCAACACCAAAACACACAGACACATTAATACACTCACAAAGTCACTGAGGAAAACTGAAGGCCACACAAAGAGAGGAAGGGGAGAGAAGGGAGAGAGAAGGGGAGAGGGGGAGAGGGGGAGAGAAGGAGGAGAGAGACGGAGAGAGAGGGAAAGAGGGGGGAGAGAGACGGAGAGGGAAAGAGGAGGGAGAGAGAGGGGGGAGAGAGGTGGGAGAGAGAGAGGGAGAAACAGGGAGAGAGGGAGAGAGAGGAATGCAGACAGAGGAGATAGAGAAAAGACGTGAAACCATTTAGGAAACACTAACACAGCGATCAATAGATCCAGAGATATTAGTGCACAAACGCTCTTGGGAAATTCCTTCATGGAAGTGGTTTAAGTGTACATGGTACACATGGTACACATGGTACACATGGTACACATGGTACACATGGTACACATGATTCACATGGTACACATGGTACACATGGTACACATGGTACACATGGTATAGATGGTTCACATGGTACACATGGTACACATGGTACACATGGTACACATGATTCACATGGTACACATGGTACACATGGTACACATGGTACACATGATTCACATGGTACACATGGTACACATGGTACACATGGTACACATGATACACATGATTCACATGGTACACATGGTACACATGGTACACATGGTACACATGATATACATGATACACATGGTACACATGGTACACATGGTACACATGGTATAGATGGTTCACATGGTACACATGGTACACATGGTACACATGGTACACATGGTACACATGATTCACATGGTACACATGGTACACATGGTACACATGATTCACATGGTACACATGGTACACATGGTACACATGATTCACATGGTACACATGGTACACATGGTACACATGGTACACATGATTCACATGGTACACATGGTACACATGGTACACATGGTACACATGGTATACATGGTACACATGGTACACATGGTACACATGGTACACATGGTATACATGGTATACATGATACACATGGTACACATGGTATACATGGTACACATGGTACACATGGAATACATGATACACATGGTACACATGGTACACATGGTACACATGATACACATGGTACACATGGTACACATGGTACACATGGTATACATGATACACATGGTACACATGGTACACATGGTACATATGGTACACATGGTATACATGGTACACATGGTACACATGATATACATGATACACATGGTATACATGGTACACATGGTACACATAGTACACATGGTACACATGGTACACATGATATACATGATACACATGGTATACATGGTACACATGGTACACATGGTACACATGGTACACATGGTATAGATGGTACACATGGTACACATGGTACACATGGTACACATGGTATAGATGGTTCACATGGTACACATGGTACACATGGTACACATGATTTACATGGTACACATGGTACACATGGTACACATGGTACATATGGTACACATGGTACACATGGTACACATGGTACACATGATATACATGATAAACATGGTACACATGGTACACATGGTACACATGGTACACATCGTATAGATGGTTCACATGGTACACATGGTA
The DNA here is from genome assembly GCA_020271785.1 of Procambarus virginalis. Lineage (NCBI taxonomy): Eukaryota > Metazoa > Arthropoda > Malacostraca > Decapoda > Cambaridae > Procambarus > Procambarus virginalis. The sequence goes on from WNGS01163555.1 coordinate 9,802,442, forward strand.
CACATGGTACACATGATTCACATGGTACACATGGTACACATGGTACATATGGTACACATGGTACACATGGTACACATGGTATAGATGGTTCACATGGTACACATGGTACACATGGTACACATGATTCACATGGTACACATGGTACACATGGTACACATGGTACACATGGTACACATGATATACATGATACACATGGTATACATGGTACACATGGTACACATGGTACACATGGTATAGATGGTTCACATGGTACACATGGTACACATGGTACACATGGTACACATGGTACACATGGTACATACTGCATGGTAATGAAACAAGGCAGTGGAAACAGGAGGCCAGAAACAGGATACAGAATGGGAGAAGAAGTCTTTCATGAAACGGACAGGGAGAAAGATCTAGGAGTTGATACCACACCAACCCTGTCTCCTGAAGCCCACATCAAAAGAATAACATCGGCGGCGTATGCAAGGCTGGCTAACATCAGAACTTCCTTCAGGAACCTGTGTAAGGAATCCTTCAGAACCTTGTATACCATATATGTAAGGCTAATCCTGGAGTATGCGGCCCCAGCATGGAACCCGTACAATGTCAAGCACAAGACGAAGCTGGAAAAAGTTCAGAGGTGTGTCACTAGGCTAGTCCCAGAACTAAGAGGCATGAGTAACGAGGAAAGTCTGCGTGAAATGCACCTCACGACACTGGAAGACCAAAGAGTAAAGGGATACATGATAACTACCTACAAAATTATATGAGGAATCGACAGAGTAGATAAAGATAAATTGTTTAACACGAAAGGTACTCGAACAAGCGGACACGGGTGGAAACTTAGTACCCAAATGAGCCACAGGGACGTTTGAAAGAACTTTTTCAGTATCAGAGTAGTTAACAGATGGAATGCATTAGTCAGTGATATGGTGGAGGATGACTCCATACACAGTTTCATATGTAGATATGATAGAGCCCAGTAGGCTCAGGAATCTGTACACCAGTTGATTGACAGTTGAGAGGCGGGACCAAAGAGCCAGAGCTCGACCCCAGCATGCACAACTAGGTGAGTAGTGTTGAGTGGTACGTGCATCATATTACTGCTGATACTTATACATCATCAGCGGAGGACGCAGCAGCAGCTGTGCAAGCAGCAGCAGCTGTGCAAGCAGCGATAGCTGTGCAAGCAGCAGCAGCTGTGTAAGCAGCGATAGCTGTGCAAGCAGCAGCTGTGCAAGCAGCAGCTGTGCAAGCAGCGATAGCTGTGCAATCAGCAGCAGCAGCAGATGCGCAAGCAGCGATAGCTGTGGAAGCAGCAGCAGCAGCAGCAGCTGTGCAAGCAGCGGTAGCTGTGAAAGCAGCAGCAGCATCTGTGCAAGCAGCGATAGCTGTGCAAGGAGCAGCAGCAGCAGCAGCAGCAGCTGTGCCAGCATCACAGGAGAGTAAGAGAAGCAACAGTAACAGCAAGTAATTCTAATGAAACAGAATGATCAGTTATTGGAAATGCTGTTGTACTCGCGGCGATTATTGAAGGCCCTGATGGACACCATCATTGGAAATGGTGGTTGACTGTCCTGGTGTCTTCAGGTTGAATGGTAGTTGACTGTTCCAGTGTCTTCAGGTTGAATGGTGGTTGACTGTCCCGGTGTCTTCAGGTTGAATGGTAGTTGACTGTTCCAGTGTCTTCAGGTTGAATGGTGTTGACTGTCCCGGTGTCTTCAGGTTGAATGGTAGTTGACTGTTCCAGTGTCTTCAGGTTGAATGGTGGTTGACTGTCCCGGTGTCTTCAGGTTGAATGGTGGTTGACTGTTCCGGTGTCTTCAGGTTGAATGGTGGTTGACTGTTCCGGTGTCTTCAGGTGAATGGTGGTTGACTGTTCCGATGTCTTCAGGTTGAATGTTGGTTGACTGTCCCGGTGTCTTCAGGTTGAATGGTGGTTGACTGTTCCAGTGTCTTCAGGTTGAATGGTGGTTGACTGTCCCGGTGTCTTCAGGTTGAATGGTGGTTGACTGTCCCGGTGTCTTCAGGTTGAATGGTGGTTGACTGTTCCAGTGTCTTGAAGTTGAATGGTGGTTGACTGTCCCGGTGTCTTCAGGTGAATGGTGGTTGACTGTTCCAGTGTCTTGAAGTTGAATGGTGGTTGACTGTCCCGGTGTCTTCAGGTTGAATGGTGGTTGACTGTTCCGGTGTCTTCAGGTTGAATGGTGGTTGACTGTTCCGGTGTCTTCAGGTTGAATGGTGGTTACTGTTCCGATGTCTTCAGGTTGAATGTTGGTTGACTGTTCCGCTGTCTTCAGGTTGAATGTTGGTTGACTGTTCCGCTGTCTTCAGTTGAATGGTGGTTGACTGTTCCGGTGTCTTCTGGATGAATTTTTTTCTCTACCACAGAGGTGCCCAAACATTTACAATGCTAACCAACATTTATACACTTTCTTCTGTCCTCCATGGACAGGGGGAGAGATGTGTTAAACATATAGTTCAGGGATTTATTGAACAATCAACCACAGAAGGTGATTGTAGTGCTTTTAAAATGCTAATCTAACTACAGACATAAATACACAGATTTACGGCTGTCCAACATAAACAGTGTTCGAGGTGTATTTTTATATAGCGTCATTAATGTGCGTCTACCACGGAGAAATGTAATTCTGACCAGCTTCCACATACTCTGTATACAAATATACACACACATACACATATTACATATATACCTACACATATCTACGTATATATGTACATACACCTATGTCGCTTCTACTTTGACAGGTTAAGATGCTTCTATAGAAACTAGTGTGATATTAAACACTTACCACTGAAGGTGATTAAGATGCTTTTACAAGATGCTCAGGTTATAGGTACAAGCATTGTATGACAGATGTGGTGGTTGACAGTTGCGGTGTCTTCAGGCTGTATGGTGGTTGACTCATTGACTGTGTGGGTGTGGAGGTAGTGTGGGTGTGTGGCGGTAGTGTGGGGGTGTTGAGGGAGAGGGTGTATGGAGGGAGAGGGGGTGTGGAGGG
>WNGS01163555.1:9835874-9856556 GCA_020271785.1 Procambarus virginalis
GGGTGTTGGAGGTGATGTTGGAGGGTGATGGAGGTGATGTTGGAGGGTGTTGTTGGAGGGTGTTGGAGGTGATGTTGGAGGGTGTTGGAGGTGATGTTGGAGGGTGTTGTGGAGGGTGATGGAGGTGATGTTGGAAGGTGTTGGAGGTGTTGTTGGAGTGTTGTTGTTGGAGGGTGTTGGAGGTGATGTTGGAGGATGTTGTTGGAGGGTGTTGGAAGATGTTGGAAGTGATGTTGGAGGGTGATGGAGGTGTTACTGATAGATGTGGAGGTGATGATGGAGAATTATTGGAGGGAGTGGTTGGAGGGTGTTTGTGGTGTTGTTGGAGGGTGAAAGAGGTGTTGCTGGATGGGTGTTGGAGGTGTTGTTGGAAGGTGTTGTTGAAAGTGGTATTGAAGGGTTTGGGGGTACTGTTGGAGGGTGTTGGTGTTGTTGGAGGTATTGTTAGAGATGATGTTGTAGGTGTGTTGGAAGTGTTATTGGAGATGGTGTTGGAGGATGTTGGAGGTTCTGATGGAGATGTTGAAGGTGGTGTTGGACGAAGTTAGAGATGTTGTTGAGGCGTTGTTGGAGGGTGTTTGAGGGTGTTGTTGGTGGTGGATGTGGGTTGTGGTGGTGGATGTGGTGTTGGTGGTGGATGTAGTGTTGCTGGTGGATGTGGTGTTGGTGGTGGATGTGGTGTTGGTGGTGGATGTGGTGTTGGTGGTGGATGTGGTGTTGCTGGTGGATGTGGTGTTGGTGGTGGATGTGGTGTTGGTGGTGGATGTGGTGTTGCTGGTGGATGTGGTGTTGCTGGTGGATGTGGTGTTGGTGGTGGATGTGGTGTTGGTGGTGGATGTGGTGTTGGTGGTGGATGTGGTGTTGCTGGTGGAAGTGGTGTTGGTGGTGGATGTGGTGTTGGTGGTGGATGTGGTGTTGGTGGTGGAAGTGGTGTTGGTGGTGGATGTGGTGTTGGTGGTGGATGTGGTGTTGGTGGTGGATGTAGTGTTGGTGGTGGATGTGGCGTTGCTGGTGGATGTGGTGTTGGTGGTGGATGTGGTGTTGGTGGTGGATGTGGTGTTGGTGGTGGATGTGGTGTTGGTGGTGGATGTGGTGTTGGTGGTGGATGTAGTGTTGGTGGTGGATGTGGTGTTGGTGGTGGATGTGGTGTTGGTGGTGGATGTGGTGTTGGTGGTGGATGTGGTGTTGCTGGTGGATGTGGTGTTGGTGGTGGATGTGGTGTTGCTGGTGGATGTGGTGTTGGTGGTGGATGTGGTGTTGGTGGTGGATGTGGTGTTGCTGGTGGATGTGGTGTTGCTGGTGGATGTGGTGTTGGTGGTGGATGTGGTGTTGCTGGTAGATGTGGTGTTGCTGGTGGATGTGGTGTTGCTGGTGGATGTGGTGTTGCTGGTAGATGTGGTGTTGCTGGTGGATGTGGTGTTGGTGGTGGATGTGGTGTTGCTGGTAGATGTGGTGTTGGTGGTGGATGTGGTGTTGCTGGTAGATGTGGTGTTGCTGGTGGATGTGGTGTTGCTGGTAGATGTGGTGTTGCTGGTGGATGTGGTGTTGCTGGTGGATGTGGTGTTGCTGGTGGATGTGGCGTTGCTGGTGGATGTGGTGTTGGTGGTGGATGTGGTGTTGCTGGTGGATGTGGTGTTGCTGGTGGATGTGGTGTTGCTGGTGGATGTGGTGTTGCTGGTGGATGTGGTGTTGGTGGTGGATGTGGTGTTGCTGGTGGATGTGGTGTTGGTGGTGGATGTGGTGTTGCTGGTAGATGTGGTGTTGCTGGTGGATGTGGTGTTGCTGGTGGATGTGGTGTTGGTGGTGGATGTGGTGTTGCTGGTAGATGTGGTGTTGCTGGTGGATGTGGTGTTGCTGGTGGATGTGGTGTTGGTGGTAGATGTGGTGTTGCTGGTGGATGTGGTGTTGCTGGTGGATGTGGTGTTGCTGGTAGATGTGGTGTTGGTGGTGGATGTGGTGTTGGTGGTGGATGTGGTGTTGGTGGTAGATGTGGTGTTGGCTGGTAGATGTGGTGTTGCTGGTAGATGTGGTGTTGCTGGTAGATGTGGTGTTGTCTGGTAGATGTGGTGTTGCTGGTGGATGTGGTGTTGCTGGTGGATGTGGTGTTGGTGGTGGATGTGGTGTTGCTGGTAGATGTGGTGTTGGTGGTGGATGTGGTGTTGCTGGTAGATGTGGTGTTGTCTGGTAGATGTGGTGTTGCTGGTAGATGTGGTGTTGCTGGTGGATGTGGTGTTGCTGGTGGATGTGGTGTTGCTGGTGGATGTGGCGTTGCTGGTGGATGTGGTGTTGGTGGTGGATGTGGTGTTGCTGGTGGATGTGGTGTTGCTGGTGGATGTGGTGTTGCTGGTGGATGTGGTGTTGCTGGTGGATGTGGTGTTGGTGGTGGATGTGGTGTTGCTGGTGGATGTGGTGTTGGTGGTGGATGTAGTGTTGCTGATAGTGCTGATAATGTTTCTGGGGCGATCGTTATTACTGAAGGGGATAGTGGATATAAAGACCCTTGAGGGAGTGTTGGTGGTGGTGCAGAGTGTGTTGTGGTGGAGTGTTGCAGCAGTGTTGGAGGGCTGGTGGTGGTGTTGGAGGCTGCTCTTGTTGCTGTTGGGAAACTGGTGTTGGAGAAATGGTTACGGAGGGAGGGTGTTGGAGAGATGTGGCGGGAGGGAGGGTTTTGGAGGGATGGGGCGGGAGGGAGGATGTTGGAGAGAGGGGGCGGGAGGGAGGGTTTTGCAGGGATGGGGACGGAGGGAGGATGTTGGAGAGATGGTGTTTGACGAGAATACAGTACGTGACTTCAAGAACCGATGCAGTTGGAGAAAATCAACAACAATAACGTCCTCCTAAAATCCCATATATCAAGTACACAAACAAAATCTAGTTGAAAAATTATAGCAAAATTCAAGACTCAAAATCCCATGGTCTACAGATAAATATCCGCTATTGTCATTACTGTTTTTGACCCAAGTTGAAACCTTTCATCAATTATAATTCCGTCCATTAAGAGCGCCAAGATATAAATTTAAATAAGAAAACAAAATATGTGTAAAACAAAAACTTTTGGGGCAGGTAAAGTGGAGGCGAAATGAAGCGGGAGACAGCTTAGGAGAGGACTGATGCCGGGAAAGATGGAATTTCTCCAGGGGGCCATTTTTGGGGAGATAGTGGGAAAGGACTATGTTAGCAGTGATGGTGGTGGGAGGGGCTACAGTAGATGTGATGGTGGTGGGAGGGGACTGCAGTAGATGTGATGGTGGTGGGAGGGGCAACAGTAGCAGTGATGGTCGAGGGAGGGGCTACCGTAGTAGTGATGGTGGTGGGAGGGGCTACCGTAGTAGTGATGGTGGTGGCAGGGACTACAGTAGCAGTGACGGTGGTTGGAGGGACTACAGTAGCAGTGGTGGCGGTGGGAGGGGACTGCAGTAGATGTGATGGTGGTGGGAGGGGACTGCAGTAGATGTGATGGTGGTGGGAGGGGCAACAGTAGCAGTGATGGTCGAGGGAGGGGCTACCGTAGTAGTGATGGTGGTGGGAGGGGCTACCGTAGTAGTGATGGTGGTGGGAGGGACTACAGTAGCAGTGACGGTGGTTGGAGGGACTACAGTAGCAGTGGTGGCGGTGGGAGGGGCTACAGTAGCAGTGGTGGTGGTGGGAGGGGCTGTCGTAGCAGTGACGGTGATGGGCTACGATATCATTCGAACGTTACTTAATTAAGCAAAACAATTGTATTTTATAATGAGTGCCATATCTTGAGGGCGGGAAGACTTGGCGGGAAGACTTGGCGGGAAGACTTGGCAGGAAGATTTGGCGGAAAGTCTTGGCGGGAAGACTTGGCGGGAAACTGGCTCTCCGCTGCTTAGTGACCGGTTCCGGGACCTTTTTTGTTGGCACCGTCTCACCTTCTACCTTGTTATTGTTTACCTCGCTTTGTTTATTGTTTACCTCGCTCCTATTTATTGTTTACCTCGCTCCTGTTTATTGTTTACCTCGCTCTGTTATTGTTTACCTCGCTCCTGTTTATTGTTTACCTCGCTCCTGTTTATTGTTTACCTCGCTCCTGTTTGTTTACCTCGCTGTTGTTTATTGTTTACCTCTCTCCTGTTTATTGTTTACCTCACTCCTGTTTATTGTTACCTCGCTCCTGTTTATGTTTACCTCGCTCCTGTTTATTGTTTACCTCGCTCCTGTTTATTGTTTACCTCGCTCCTGTTTCTTGCCTACCTCGCTCCTGTTTATTGTTTACCTCGCTCCTGTTTATTGTTTACCTCGCTCCTGTTTATGTTTACCTCGCTCCTGTTTTNACATACACATGACTGTATGACAGTGCAACCACAACTACCACTCTTTAAGTACGTATGTATACTCCAACTTTCTCCCTTCTCTGTCTGCCTCTCTTCTCTCTCTCTCTCTCTCTCTCTCTTCTCTCCTCTCTCTCTCCTCTCTCTCTCTCCAGCAATGTATAAACACAGGCAATGTAACCTGCTATCGCAACACTCGTAAACACGAACATGAACGAAAGTTAAGAACCTTGCAATCTTAATTTTAAATTACAGCATTAGAGCAATACATGTACCAACAAACACAGGCTATCGTAGAGAATCATAATTCCTCTCGCATTCATGTCACGAAAAACCCTGACCATTTCTATAATAGCAATACAATAAATCGCTCGTTCTACTCGACAAATAATTATCTGATCCAAATATATTTTGCTTTTCAATATCCCAATGAATTGCCAATGGAGCTTGAATAACTGGAAAATAAACCAGCAGTATTTTCTTTGTATAGATGAAAGATGTTGTGTTCAAACTGGAGATAAACTGATGCTTATAGGAAAAGTTTGAAACTTAAATCAGTGTTACGTTTCATATTTAAGCATGACTGTTGTGTGGGAGGTAAAATGTTGTTGGACACGCGCGCCCCGAGGGGCAGCATAGGGCTGGGTGCTGGGGCTGGCTTGTAGGGTTTGGGTGGGGGGGGGGTGGTTCTTGGTTGTGGTGGTGGTGGAGGTGGTGGTTTGGTGATGGTGGTGGTGCTTGTTTGGGGTTGTTTGGTGATGGTTGTGATTGTTTGGCGTTGTTTGGTGATGGTTGTGATTGTTTGGCGTTGTTTGGTGATGGTTGTGAATTTTGGGGTTGTTTGGTGATGGTTGTGATTGTTTGGGGTTGCTTGGTGATGGTTGTGATTGTTTGGGGTTGTTTGGTGATGGTTGTGATTGTTTGGGGTTGCTTGGTGATGGTTGTGATTGTTTGGGGTTGTTTGGTGATGGTTGTGATTGTTTGGGGTTGCTTCGTGATGGTTGTGATTGTTTGGGGTTGTTTGGTGATGGTTGTGATAGTTTGGTGTTGTTGGTGATGGAGCTTGTTTGGTGATGGTGGTGCGTGTTTGTGATTGGTGATGGTGGTGCTTCGTTGTGAGTTGTTTGATGAAGTATGCTTCTTTGTGCCCGTGAATGACGTATGCTTGTGACGTTTGTCTGTAAGTGCTTGATAGAGTCTGTTGACGCTGCAGTTGTGACTGGTGATGTATGGCCCATAATACCCATGTTTGTGTATGCCTTAATGGGGGTAGCCCGATGTCTGGTCTTTCAGGTGTATGGGAGATAAAGCATTGTTATGTATGGGTGCTGCTGTATAATTTTCTTTAATTTTGTTGCATGCACTCACCAAGTTATAGTTGTGCTGCGAGGGTTGAGCTCTGGCTCTTTGGTCCCGCCTCTCAACCGTGAAACAACTGGTGGACAGATTTTTTAGCCTATTTGCGTTTATCATATTACATTTGAACCTGTGTATGGAGTCATCCTCCATATGACATTAAGCATAACATTATATGACAACAATTACATGAAATGATTGTTGGTGTTTTGTTTGTTAGATTATTAGTTTGACGATGCATATTTGTTAGTATATGTTTGGCCAGTGTTTGGTGGTGTTTGCTCAATGGTGGTTGGCTTTATCTGTTTGGCAATTGCTACTTTTTTATATAACGGCAAAACTCGATTTTATTTGCTGAACAATTCATTATATATAAGTTTAAATCGCCCAGTGAGCTGGCGCTGGACACCCAAAGACTATGCTGGACACTAAAGAGTTACCACTGGATATTAAACTAAAATTTGCCCTGGAAAGTTCATTAATGAAATCCTGACCAGTAATGGTCATTTCATTAAGTTGGCGCTGGACAGACTATTAACATAGAGCTGCACTTTATATGAAGTTAGGGCCACAAAGTGAATTACGCTAGTGATAAACAGATGATTAAATTAACGTTGGACAGTCTGTTAAGTTAGCATGGGTTGTTCTCAGTTCTGTTAGCGATGGAGAGTTCATTAATTTAGCGCTGAGCGTTCCATTTGGCTGGCATTAGATAGTCTATACAGTTAGAGTAACTTAATATTCCATTAAGTTAGCACGTGATAGCTCATTAATTTACTGTTAGATACCTCATTAAGTTACCACTATATATACTATTGAATTTGCGCTGGATAATCAATTAAGTTAGCATCATTAGGTTGCCCTGTTCACTGTACACGTCTGTGCAATCTGGCATTTATGACTCAATGTGAACTAATTCAAAATTTGGTTTACAACTTCAGTTGTCAAGGCTAAAATTATAGAATTAAACGTTGAAACGTGTTTATTTAATACTACTATATAAATTGATGTTTAATTATGCAACTTAACTACATTTTCTTAAAATCAGTGCTAAAAATTCTTAATGAAAACTAAATATAAAGCTCTACAATAATAAAACAATACAATATATATAAAACGTTTACGATTCAAATGCGAAATTCAACGATGAAGCAAAATTTGCTGCCAAAAAGTACCACAAATTACATTTCCAATTTAATCATATAGATCAACGCCGTAATTCTAAATTTTGACGGTAAATATCATCACCGCTGACTCTAACAAAACCAACTCTAAAATATGAGACTGAACATAGGAAGATGAACACCGCCGATGATCAGGCCAGAACAACATTTCGCCTCCGGATGCCGATACGTTCAGGAACCGGATTTTATTGTAGGGTGCGAAGGTGCGGACATAAGTGTATATTTCACATGGCTACACAAACCGAAGATAATTTTAGCCCAATTAGATGTAACTGTTAGTGCATTCTGATGTCGGGAGCCCAGCCTCGGGAGATAGCAATAACCCAGTTTACCGCCGACTACTGAAACAAGCGTTACGTTTAGCTAAGCTTTGTTAATTGTTGCTGTTCGTACATCCCAGAGTTTACTACACACCAGGGAGTTAACAGTAGTCATGTTAGAAACTAGTGGTAGCAGTACTTGAAGGCCTCAACGCTCACTACACAACTTAGAGTCAAGATCAGATAGGACTGGCGTTGAGGGTAGATATACTACCTAGAGTGTTCTGAGAGTTCGTATACTCTCCAAGCCCTGCTCAGGGCCAGGCATGACTTGTAATAACTTGGTCCAAAAGGCTGTTGCCTGGAGCGGCCTCCAGGCCAAAATATTCATCACAACCCGGTTGATCTTATTGCAGAAGTGTCTAATTTCTTCTTCAACACGTTAAATTTTCTTCCGGCAATATTTTTAATATTTGCTAGGAGGATAGTGAATAGCCGTCAAACTCTGGGGCCAGATTCACGAAAGCACTTACGAACGTGTACACCTTTTCTCAGTCTTTGACGGCTTTGGTTACATTTATGAAACAGTTTACAAGCATGAAAACTTCCCATTCAACTGTTGTTATTGTTATAAACAGCCTCCTGGTGCTTCGGAGCTCATTAACTGTTTAATAATTGGAAACAAAGCCGCCAAAGATTGAGTAAAGATGTACAAGTTCGTAAGTGCTTGCGTAAGTGCTTTCGTGAATCTGGCCCCTGATGTTCATGCAGTTCTCTGACTGTGCCTATAGCACCTCAATTCTTCACTGGCTCTATTCTGTGTTCCTACTATATTGTTCGATACAGTATGTTGTCATTTTACCGTGCAAACATGGGACCTGACCTTCCAGTATCTCCCATCTATATATTACGTGATGTATCTCTCATTCCCTGTCTAGAGAATATATTTTGAGAGCCCTGAAATGATTCCAATAATTTAGGTGCTTTATCGTGTCTAAGCGTTCTGTGTATGTTCTCTGTGTTCCCTCTAAAACAAAATTATAATTATCTCCTGTTTTAAAAAGGAAAGTGAGTACCGAGCAGTACTCAAGGCGGGAAAGTACAAATGATCTCAATAGTAGAAGCATTGTGGTGGAATCTCAGGACTTGAAGGTTCAAGCAGCAGCTCCCCTATGACTGTAATATCTCCATTGCTCAAAGAATTTTGTATTAGCAGCGATAAGACCTACCATTAGAGTATAATGATTTACTGTAAATATATAGCTCTTGAAATAGAGCATTCTCTGTAACTAGCTGATATTGAAATTTTAAGGTGTGAAGGATAGATGTAACTGTTAATGTAATAATCTCTCAGTTGAGGTCTGATAAAGACGTTTTGTGCCCTCTGTAATCCTTTTTGCGTTACAGCTCACAGGATGAGTATGGGGTGCACAATAAACTATCCGCCTCCGGCGGTAACAATAAAATCATCAAATCAATCATTATCCAGTTTTTCATTTTCCTGGCTGATACTATATTGGTTTACCAAGCTTTTCACTGTGATTGGACCTGATTTCCTCTGATTGACTCTTTGCATTCTGTTTGACAAGAAATTAAATATCCATCGGCCTACTTTACCTGTTATTTCTGTTGTTTTAATTTTATGGGCAACCAATCTTTGGTTACATTTATGAAATTACTTTACGAAGTCCGTGTAAACAACATATGCATTTTCTTTCCGTGATTAATTGCAAAATTCAGGATTTCTCCGCTCTAAATCCATGCTGACCTCGGTTGTAAAGTTCACTGACTCCTAAACACTTTCACAAAGCATTAATTATGTGTGATGTTAGTGCGACCTCTCTGAAGGTCTTAGGTAATGTTTTGCTACCTCCTTTGTTCAATGAAGCGATATTTGCTGATGAACATTTCTCTGGTATCTCACCTGTATCTAAGATTTTTATCCATACTACACTGATCAATCATGCTACTGATATTTTACATTTCTTTATAAATATGAAATTGCAAGAACTGGGAACTTGGGCTGACTTCATGGGTATGTTGTTAATTTATCTTGCAAAGTTTTCTTTCCTGGTGTAAATATGAGTCATATTATCAGAATTTTATAAATTTTTCAAAAGAAGCTGATTAAGAGCTTTTGTAATCGTTTTTTGCGCTGCGGCTCACAGGATGAGCATGGGGTGCATATAAACTTGGCGCCTTTGGCGGCATCAATATGAAGTTGTCTGCATTTTCAGATTTCATGTTGTTTATTATGGTGCTAAACAATTAACTAATTTTTTTACCGTGTTTTATGAATGAAACTTTGCTTGAAAGGGGAGGTTCAATACCGGTGGAGGCTTCTGACTTTGATTTTGCACGTGACCAAATGTTATATATCTTGTATAGGTTCACGCCCAGTTGCAAGTGTTCTGGTCTGGTCTGATCGCTTCAGCTCAGCTCCTTTAATCTCCCTGTTTAAATTAACTCTCCTTTCTTGGAATATTTATGTGGTTTTTTTTTGCATTTCATTTATTGATGTCCTTCGTCTGTAATGTCGTCTGCCTTACCTTTTAAAGTTGGTATTGTTTTTTATCTGCTACAAAGGAGCATATGCTTCAAGCAGACTTTGTTTGGTTCGACAGTCAACTATTCTATTTCTTGCGTGGGAGCTTTGGTAGTTTAGACGGCTCCACATTAGATGTTTGCAAGTTCTGTTTTATTTTCCCCATTCAATCCTCTTATTGTTAAAACTGTATTTATGAACAGCCCCTCTCGCTTGATATTCCTGTTGGACAAATAACGAGTATTGATAATGTTTGTTTGAATTTCAATGAGTTTGTGATCTGAGTTTGTAGTATCTGAGATTGAGGTGTTTCTGATAATTTTTTCATTGTTTGTGAAGATCATATCGAGAGTATTTTAGCTCCTAGTTAGCTCTATTAGCTGCTGGTTGTCCTGAAATTTGTCAAAAATCTGAACAGTATTCTGAACTGTGATTGTTTATTTCCGGGGTGATTTCCCGTTTTACTGTTATTGTGTGATATTCTCTAATTTATATTGGGAGCACTCAAGTCTCGAAGGAAAATAATATTCGGACCCGGATTTTTCAAAATTATCGTGGCAATTTTAAATTTTTCATCTGTTTTGTGATTCCCTCAACGTTGCATATGTCTGGTTGTATAATAACGATGCATAGAACTTCCTCTTTAACACACTGACCAATTCCTTCATTTTACCTATTTACTCCATCACATCTATATAAATTATATTTTAAAATCTAGGTTTCAATGGCCATGTAATCTCCTATGTGGGTTTCTGTGAATTCTCCGAATATTTGAATTCGACTCAAGTAGGAGCCCATTTACGAACTTAACCTTCTTTCTCGATTTTGATCTTGTGCCTTGTAGAGGCCAAATATAAATGACTTTCTATACTGTGTGTCACTCTCATAGGTTTCGAGAGTTCTCTTCCAACCCCATTATGGTCCAGGGTGAGTTGCAATTTTGGCAATGATTCTTCAAATTTTGTTAGTAAATTATTAGTTGTTGTGGAGTGTGATAGCTGCTGTGGTAATGGGGAGTGTGATAGCTGCTGTGGTAATGGGGAGTGTGATAGCTGCTGTGGTAATGGGGAGTGTGATAGCTGCTGTGGTAATGGAGAGTGTGATAGCTGCTGTGGTAATGGGAGTGTGATAGCTGCTAGAGTGCCTTGGGGAGTGCAAATCGCAGCCACAGTCAGTTCTTCTTCTCTCCATTGAAATTATTTCCGCCATATAGTCAACCCAGTTGTTTTCCTCCTCAATATTGATATTAATTGTCTTTACCATTTTCCCAGCAGTGATATGCCTCTCTGCATATTTCTCTTCCTGTTACCTGATTTAATTTGGGAAATATTATATTTGTGAGATTTCCAATTATTTGGGTCTCAACTATTGCTGTTAAATTAGTGTTATGTTCTTTGTCCGTTGAGTTTATTTGCTTTATTTGGCTTATAATAAACATTAGTTAACCAAAGCTTCATAATTGTTGTTATGTGTGTGTGTGTGTGTGTGTGTGTGTGTGTGTGTGTGTTGTGTGTGTTGTGTGTGTGTCTCTGTGTGTGTGTGTGTGTGAGTGTGAGTGTGAGTGTGAGTGTGTGTGTGTGTGTGTGTATGTGTATGTGTATGTGTGTGTGTGTGTGTGTGAATGTGTGGTGTGTGTGGTGTGTGTATGTGTATGGTTGTGTGTGTGTGTGTGGTGGTGTATGTGTGTGTGTGTGTGTGTGTGTGTGTGTGTGTGTGGTGTTTGTGTGTGTTGTGTGTGTGTGTGGTGTACTCACATAGTTGTACTCACCTAGTTGCTTGCGGGGGTTGAGCTCTGCTCTTTGGTCCCGCCTCTCAACTGTCAATCAACTGGTGTACAGGTTCCTGAGTCTATTGGGCTCTATCATATCTACTGCCTGACAAATTCTCTTACGAGATGCTAACACTCTGACACTAAAAAAGTTCTTTCTAATTCTCTGTTGTCCTTTGGGACTCAGTTCCACTGTGTCCCTTTGTGCGTGTCCCCTTGTGTTAAATAGCCTGCTTGTCTATCTCTGTCAATTCTCTGAAATTTTCTAGTGGTGATCATTGTCCTATCTGATGCTCTTCTGCCATCCAGCGACGTGAGGTGCAGTTCACGCAGCTTTTCCTCGTAACTCATGCCTCTTAGTTCGGGGACTAGCCTAGTAACATACCTCTGATCTTTTTCCAGCCTCGTCTTGTGCTCGACAAGGTACGGGATCCATGCTGGGGCCGCACACTCCAGGATTGGTTTTACATACGTGGAATACAAGGTTCTGAAGGATTCCTTACACAGGTTTCTGATGGCAGTTCTGAAGTTACGCAACCTTGCATACGCCTCGATGTTATTCTATTGATGTGGCTTCAGGAGACAGGTTTGGCGTGGTATCAACTCCTAGATCTTTCTCTCTGTCCGTTTCGTGAAGGGTTTCATCTCCCATTTGGAATCCAGTGTCTAGCCTACTATTTCCTCCGCCTAGTTTCATCAACTTATATTTACTCTGGTTGAACTTTAGTAACCATTTGTTGGACCATTCCTTCAGTTTGTGTTGGTCATCTTGTAGCATAATACTATCATGTGCGTGTGCGTGTGCGTTTGCGTGTGCGTTTACGTGTCTGTGTGTATGCGTGTTAGAGGATTGGGAGAGAGAGAGTCGTGCATGTTATATTTATTTTGTCTGATCATTTATAAAGGCAGAAAAGGTGGCATGAAAACCACACCTAACCCCTTCTCCCAATTCATCATGCTAAAGACTCGGGATTCTGAATAAATGCTCGACACCACCTTATAAATATATTGTGACAACCGCACCGCACCTCGCAGTTAATCCACCAGAGCAACTTGCAAAGCAAGATAGTGTCCATTCTTTAAATATTGCACCAAAATAGCCTTCCTCTACTGTTACCATCCCGAGACATAATAGGTAAGCCAACTTTCCTGGCACCGACTTTCATGTTGTTGTGGTACATGCCGTGGACGCCAGGTGGATGAATAACACACCTAATTCACATCCTGAATAAAAAACATTGATTTGAGTGCCCTCCAGAAGCGTGGTAGTAATTCAGATATTTGGGCGTCGGTTATTTCGCTTCTCTAGTCACAACTCTGTGACGGCAAATCGCAAGATATTTTTTTGTATCAGCACTGAGATGAATAACGTCTCTCTCTCTCTCTCTCTCTCTCTCTCTTCTCTCTCTCTCTCTCTCTCTCTCTCTCTCTCTCTCTCTCTCTCTCTCTCTCCCTCTGTCTCTCTCTCTCTCTCTCCTCTCTCTCTCTCTCTCTCTCTCTCTTTCTCTCTCTCTCTCTCTCTCTCTCTCTGTCTCTCTCTCTCTCTCTGTCTCTCTCTCTCTCGCTGTCTCTCTCTCCCTCTCCATCCTGCTTCACTCTCCGTCCAACCCTAAAGGTGAATGGGTCACATTTATTCTATCACGTAGCGTAATCGAGGTCGGTAATAACAGCTGATCAAAATCCTGCCTCCCTCAGCTTGTTTTCGCTGGTGTTGTCTGCTACATAACCCCATATTAGTGTTCCGTAGCCAGCCGAGGTTACCTAGTTAACCTGGCGGGTGGTCGGAGTAAGGAACTTCAAAGTGGGAGTAACAACAGCCAATTACTACAAAACAACCCAATTATCACGTACAGTGCAAGGGTTGAAACCGAAAGGATCACTGATACTAATTTCTTATCAGGTAATGATCTCTCTCTTTTTTTCCTCCTCTCTCTCCTCTCCTCTCTCTCTCCTCTCTCTCTCTCCTTCTCTCTCCTCTCTCTCCTTCTCTCTCTTCCCTCTTTATCTCTCTGCTCTCTCTCTCCTCTGCCTCTCTCCTCTCGTCTTCTCTCCTCTTCTCCTCTCTCCATCTTCCTCTCTCCTCTCTTCTCTCTCTCCTCTCTCCCTCCCTCCCTTCTCTCGCTGGGGGGGTATATTATAGTGATGGCCGTATACTAATTACGAGTCACGTTGTGGTCACTTAAGTGCGCGTGTTTTGTGTATATAATTATGTTTGGATGGCAAGGGTTGAGGCTGAGGTCGGAGGTCATTAATGGTACTTTGTGGCAATAATCTCATTGGGAGCCAAGGGGCCAGGCAGGGCTTTATGTCGTGCACACTAACACCAACACTGACGGAAAGTATTACTGAAAGTGAGGGCGAGAGTGGCCAGGATGGCAACAGCAATAATAATGATAATACTGACGATGAAATCATCAATGAAAAAAGTATACTGAGGGGTAGTAACGCTGCTACGCCTTACCACCACAAACAAATACAACCTTACTGATATTATGCTTACTGATTAATGCTGCAACTATTACTGAAATTACTCTACTACCAGCCACTGTTAATATTACTACCACTATTTAACAGCACCATAACCACTATATATAACGATAACAATAATCAACAATCACAACAATGACATTATCATCTATAACGCCAAAACCAAACTACATAACAAGAGGTTTATGCAGGGGAAATTCAGTTTAAACCTTTACCTGACTCGTTCTCAATATGCAAAATTTGATATACACAATTATATGAAAACAAACATACATGTTAGCGTGTAATTTTGCAACTAATTGCAGATGTACGAGATTGTTGCAAGACCCAATGATTCAATTATTTTGACATTTACGATGCGGTAAATCTTATCAGTTTGGGATATTATGAAAAAAAATCGGCGGTGGATATAATTGTGCAAATACGAATGAAATAGTATATCAAAGGAGAGTATGCCAGCGTGCACGATGCAACCATCTCAAATTGTACGAACATACACATGACTGTATGACAGTGCAACCACAACTACCACTCTTTAAGTACGTATGTATACTCAAACTTTCTCCCTTCTCTGTCTGCCTCTCTCTCTCTTCTCTCTCCTCTCTCTCTCTCTCTCTCTCTCTCTCTCTCTCTCTCTCTCTCTCAGCAATGTATAAACACAGGCACATGTAACCTGCTATCGCAACACTCGTAACACGAACATGAACGAAAGTTTAAGAACCTTGCAATCTTAATTTTAAAATTACAGCATTAGAGCAATACATGTACCACAAACACAGGCTATCGTAGAGAAGTCATAATTCCTCTCGCATTCATGTCACGAAAAACCCTGACCATTTCTATAATAGCAATACAATAAATCGCTCGTTCTACTCGACAAATAATATCTGATCCAAATATATTTTTGCTTTTCAATATCCCAATGAATTGCCAATGGGCGTGCAATAACTGGAAACTAAACCAGCAGTATTTCTTGTGATAGATGAAGAATGTTGTGTTCAAACTGGAGATAAACTGATGCTTATAGGAAAAGTTTGAAACTTAAATCAGTGTTACGTTTCATATTTAAGCATGACTGTTGTGTGGGAGGTAAAATGTTGTTGGACACGCGCGCCCGAGGGGCAGCATAGGGCTGGGTGCTGGGCTGGCTTGTAGGGTTTGGGTGGGGGGGGGTGGTTCTTGGTTGTGGTGGTGGTGGAGGTGGTGGTTTGGTGATGGTGGTGGTGCTTGTTTGGGGTTGTTTGGTGATGGTTGTGATGTTGGCGTTGTTTGGTGATGGTTGTGATGTTTGGCGTTGTTTGGTGATGGTTGGAATTTTTGGGGTTGTTTGGTGATGGTGTGATTGTTTGGGGTTGCTTGGTGATGGTTGTGATTGGTTTGGGGTTGTTTGGTGATGGTTGTGATTGTTTGGGGTGCTGGTGATGGTTGTGATGTTTGGGGTTGTTTGGTGAGGTTGTGATTGTTGCGGGTTGCTTCGTGATGGTTGTGATTGTTTGGGTTGTTTGGTGATGGTTGTGATAGTTTGGTGTTGTTTGGGTGATGGAGCTTGTTTGGTGATGGTGGTGCGTTTGTGATTGGTGATGGTGGTGCTTCGTTGTGAGTTGTTTGATGAAGTATGCTTCTTTGTGCCCGTTGAATGACGTATGCTTGTGACGTTTGTCTGTAAGTGCTTGATAGAGTCTGTTGACGCTGCAGTTGTGACTGGTGATGTATGGCCCATAATACCCATGTTTGTGTATGCCTTAATGGGGGTAGCCCGATGTCTGGTCTTTCAGGTGTATGGGAGATAAAGCATTGTTATGTATGGGTGCTGCTGTATAATTTTCTTTAATTTGTTGCATGCACTCACCAAGTTATAGTTGTGCTTGCGAGGGTTGAGCTCTGCTCTTGGTCCGCCTCTCAACCGTGAAACAACTGGTGGACAGATTTTTAGCCTATTTGCGTTTATCTATTTACATTTGAACCTGTGTATGGAGTCATCCTCCATATGACATTAAGCATAACATTATATGACAACAATTACTGAAATGATTGTTGTGTTTGTTTGTTAGATTATTAGTTTGACGATGCATATTTGTTAGTATATGTTTGGCCAGTGTTTGGTGGTGTTTGCTCAATGGTGGTTGGCTTTATCTGTTTGGCAATTGCTACTTTTTTATATAACGGCAAAACTCGATTTTATTTGCTGAACAATTCATTATATATAAGTTTAAATCGGCCCAGTGAGCTGGCGCTGGACACCCAAAGACTATGCTGGACAACTAAAGAGTTACCACTGGATATAAACTAAAATTTGCCCTGGAAAGTTCATTAATGAAATCCTGACCAGTAATGGTCATTTCATTAAGTTGGCGCTGGACAGACTATTAACATAGAGCTGCACTTTATATGAAGTTAGGGCCACAAAGTGAATTACGCTAGTGATAAACAGATGATTAAATTAACGTTGGCCGTCTGTTAAGTTAGCATGGGTTGTTCTCAGTTCTGTTAGCGATGGAGAGTTCATTAATTTAGCGCTGAGCGTTCCATTTGGCTGGCATTAGATAGTCTATACAGTTAGAGTAACTTAATATTCCATTAAGTTAGCACGTGATAGCTCATTAATTTACTGTTAGATACCTCATTAAGTTACCACTATATATACTATTGAATTTGCGCTGGATAATCAATTAAGTTAGCATCATTAGGTTGCCCCTGTTCACTGTACCACGTCTGTGCAATCTGGCATTTATGACTCAATGTGAACTAATTCAAAATTTGGTTTACAACTTCAGTTGTCAAGGCTAAAATTATAGAATTAAACGTTGAAACGTGTTTATTTAATACTACTATATACATTGATGTTTAATTATGCAACTTAACTACATTTTCTTAAATCAGTGCTCAAAACTTCTAATGAAACTAAAATACAACACTACAATAATACAACAATACAATATATATAAACGTTTACGATTCAAATGCGAAATTCAACGATGAAGCAAGAATTTGCTGCCAAAAAGTACCACAAATTACATATCCAATTTAATCATATAGATCAACGCCCGTAATTCTAAATTTTGACGGTAAATATCATCACCGCTGACTCTAACAAAACCACTCTAAAATATGAGACTGAACATAGGAAGATGAACACCGCCGATGATCAGGCCAGAACAACATTTCGCCTCCGGATGCGATACGTTCAGGAACCGGATTTTATTGTAGGGTGCGAAGGTGCGGACATAAGTGTATATTTCACATGGCTACACAAACCGAAGGATAATTTTAGCCCAATTAGATGTAACTGTTAGTGCATTCTGATGTCGGGAGCCCAGCCTCGGGAGATAGCAATAACCCAGTTTACCGCCGACTACTGAAACAAGCGTTACGTTTAGCTAAGCTTTGTTAATTGTTGCTGTTCGTACATCCCAGAGTTTACTACACACCAGGGAGTAACAGTAGTCATGTTTAGAAACTAGTGGTAGCAGTACTTGAGGCCATCAACGCTCACTACACAACTTAGAGTCAAGATCAGATAGGACTGGCGTTGAGGGTAGATATACTACCTAGAGTGCGTTCTGAGAGTTCGTCTACTCTCCAGCCCTGCTCAGGCCAGGCCATGACTTGTAATAACTGGTCCAAAAGGCTGTTGCCTGGAGCGGACCCTCCAGGGCCAAAATATTCATCACAACCCGGTTGATCTTATTGCAGAAGTGTCTAATTCTTCTTCACACGTTAAATTTCTTACGGCAATATTTTTAATTTTGCTAGGAGGATAGTGAATAGCCGATCAACTCTGGGGCCAGATTCACAAAGCAACAAGCACTTACGAACGTGTATCACCTTTTTCAGTCTTTGACGGCTTTGGTTACATTTATGAAACAGTTTACAAGCATGAAAACTTCCCATTCAACTGTTGTTATTGTTAGTAAACAGCCTCCTGGTGCTTCGGAGCTCATTAACTGTTTAATAATTGGAAACAAAGCCGCCAAGATTGAAGTAAAGATGTACAAGTTCGTAAGTGCTTGCCTAATGCATTTCGTGAATCTGCCCCTGATTTCATGCATGTTCTCTGACTGTGCCTATAGCACCTCAATTCTTCACTGCTCTATTCTGTGTTCCTACTATATGTTCGATACAGTATGTTGTCATTTAACCGTGCAAACATGGGACCTGACCTTCCAGTATCTCCCATCTATATATTACGTGATGTATCTCTCATTCCCTGTCTAGAGAATATATTTGAGAGCCCTGAAATTGATTCCAATAATTTAGGTGCTTTATCGTTCTATAGCGTTCTGGTATGTTCTCTGTGTTCCCTCTAAACAAGAATTATAATTATCCTCTGTTTTAAAAAGGAAAGTGAGTACCGAGCAGTACTCAAGGCGGGAAAGTACAAATGATCTCAATAGTAGAAGCATTGTGGTGGAATCTCAGGACTTGAAGGTTCAAGCAGCAGCTCCCCTATGACTGTAATAAAAAACACAATTTTTTAACTTAATTTTTCTAATAACACTATTTTAATACTTTTTTAATATATACTATTGAGATAGCCGAGAGTCATAGATATGATTTCAGTTGACACTTGTGTTTGATAATAGTTTTTGACCATTTTGAAATAATTTTTACACCTACTTCAATATTTTTTTCTCCCTTCCTATTTATGCTACAATGCTGAGACTTGGGCCAGATGAAACTCTTTTCATGTACAACTCGTCAAAAAAGTTTGATTGAAATCGAACCAGTTTTCATTTATTGCGTATTTTGGCCAAATTTGAAGATAATGTCCCATAAAGGGCATAACTGGTCGACCCCTCACAGTGTTCAAGAGAGAGAACTTGATAAACACCTGCAACGAATACCTGATCAACCAGGCTGTGATTCATACGGCAGGCTGCGAGCAAATGCGTTTCAACAGCCTGGTTGACCAGTCCAGCAACGAGGAGGCCTGGTCGAAGACCGGGCCGCGGGGACGCAAAGCCCCGAAATCATTGCAAGGTAACTACAAGGTAACGACAAGGTAACCACAAGGTATGGGGTCAAGTACATTTTGCCGTGTATCTCGGCTTCTCTTTAGTTTTAATTCTTCCCTCTAGTTATGGAGCAAATATTAATTTGTAGTCCTAATTTCCTGTTAAGTCGTTGAGACGTATATTCAGAACAGAATGGGTAGTCCACTCGTTACCTCTTTCCACTGCAATATCTCTACTCTCACAGTAACTTTTTTGCTTCCTCTCCGCATGGTACCCTCTCACTAGTCACTGTACTCCTCTTGAGATGACAGTCAGTTTTCCCTGGTATGAGTAGGCGTATCTTCTATGGGACAATCCATATATATCTTTTGTTCCTTTCGGACAAGGAACTATGCAGTCTGACCAACACTCAATGTTATGTTTGATCTCAGTCATCTCGTCGGAAAATACACTTGTATATATGGATTTCTTTTCTTTGCATCTAGTTTTGTAAAGAGATAAAAATCATGTAAGTGTTTCACTCTCTGTGCATGTTCGTTGGTGATATTTGCTGTTGTTTAATAATTCCTTCTTTCCCCGTTTTCTGCAGACTTCCACCACAATAGTTTTATGCAGACTTCCACCACAATAGTTTTATGCAGACTTCCACCACAATAGTTTTATGCAGACTTCCACCACAATAGTTTTCTGCAGACTTCCGCCACAATAGTTTTATGCAGACTTCCACCACAATAGTTTTATGCAGACTTCCACCACAATAGTTTTATGCAGACTTCCACCACAATAGTTTTATGCAGACTTCCGCCACAATAGTTTTATGCAGACTTCCACCACAATAGTTTTATGCAGACTTCCACCACAATAGTTTTATGCAGACTTCCACTACAATAGTTTTATGCACACTTCCACCACAATAGTTTTATGCAGACTTCCACCACAATAGGTTTATACAGACTTCCACCACAATAGCCATTTTCCAACAGGCTGTTAGCTACCACCCCCCTCCCCCAACCATTACGAGTGTAGCGTTGAATACTATATTAAAGTATCTACACATCGCTTCAGTTGCCTTTTTTTAGTATCCACGGTGTGATCTCTGGCGCTGTGTTATTTATCAGATTCAGCTCCTGTATTTCAAATCCAGCTTTTCTAGTTTTCTCTTAAGGACTTTGGATTTAGGAGGAGGTCAGGTTCCAATCTGAAAACTTTCATGTCGTGCTGCACATATTGTGTGTCCTGGTCCTCTCTCTCTCCTGCAGCTTGACCTCTTGCTTATTCCCACACACATCATGCTTCATAGCAATTTAGGTTGGTGTTTGTCTTTGGTTGGAATGTTACTCTCTTGGTGCTACACGTTCCACACTTTTTCATGCTAATTATGATTCCCTTCTGCTCTGTGCATTATGAATTTCCTCAGTGCTGTTTTCTTTGGAAAAACTGTGCACCTATTTATTGTAGACTAGTCTTCTAACCTCTCCGTTTCTTGATCTTTTTATAGCCTTCATTGTCACTTTATACTCAAAACTAAACACAGTTTGGTACTCAGTGATTTCATGACTATCTCGTTTTTTGTGATGGCCAGGCCTAAAATCGTCTAGGTGTCTCCCAATCTGTTTCCTCCATGATATATTGTGAAATTCCTTACAACAACTTCTACCAGGTTTGCTCGTCAAGTATCTTTTTATCCCTCCGGTACATTGATTTCCTCTCAGTTTAGTCAAAATTATAATCTTTAGAAACTATCAACTGTGTACTCTGTGAGATGCTTCTGTTTTCACTTAAAGGATATCTATGCAACCTTCATTTTTGTTTACAAATTTTCGCCTGGGTCTCTG
>WNGS01163555.1:9920822-9935980 GCA_020271785.1 Procambarus virginalis
ATGCAACCTCTGAAGAAACAACTAATACAACACCTATACCCCCTATTAGACTATTTTACAGGAACTTCTTCTCCACAGCTCATAAAACGGAGGAAAGGGTCCTGAAAGATATTGTTAATAGAAACGTTATCCCTACAGACAAAAATCAGAAGATACAATTGACGATTTACTATAAAACCAAGAAAACTGCCAACCTACTCATGAGAAACTCTCCAGACACAAAGCAGAACGCTTTGAAAGAGACCAATGTCGTCTATGCCTTCAAATGCCCACTTGGGGACTGTAAGCCCCAAAGAACTCAATATATAGGCAAGACAACAACATCTCTTTCCAGGCGATTAACGATGCATAAGCAACAGGGCTCTATCAAGGAACATATAATCTCTTCCCACAACCAGACCATCACCAGAGAAGTCTTAACAAACAACACAGAAATCATTGATAGATACAGCGACAACAGGCGGCTTGACATCTGCGAGGCACTACACATCAAGAAGTCAACACCAGCAATCAACAGCCAATTAACGCACAACTATATTCTACCCACTTCAAGACTCCGCTCCAATATAGAAACATCAAGAAATATGGGCCAATAGGCCTTCTGCAGTTACAGATCTATTCTTCCCTTTAGCTTATACCCATTGTTTCGTGTTCTGTGTTTGTTCTCACCTCACCCCAAACCATTGTAACATGTCACCTCACCCATATGCAGGTATAAAAAAGAAAAGCTGTTTAAACTCTGTTCAGTTATAGTTGTTTTGTGTGTGTGTAAACTAAAGTCTTTGAAAATGTAATAAGTTTTACGAAACGCGCTCAAGTGTCGCGTCAGACTAAGAAATAAAAAATGAATTTTGGAGAATTGATTTTTCATTTACCGTCATCAGTAAAAACAAACATAAGGAAAATTGAGAAAATTCGTGTTAGAATTATTAATCTTACTTTTTCGGTCATATTTAATAACATATATATATATATATATAAAACAATACTTCAGTGGCCTAACTCTCGGGTAGCTATTTACTGCTAGGTGAACAGCGGCATTGGACAAAAGGAAACGTGCCCATCCATTTCCGCTCCGCCCCCCCCTTCCCTTTCACTTCTCCTCACCATTCCGTCTACTCGTCTACTCTCCCTCAACCCACTCTCCCCCTAACTCCAAAGGGGTCGTTATGCAGAACTGTGCTGACGATGCAAATGTGTCTAGTTCTGTTAATTCGCAATTATCGGGCACACGATCGTTACCGCCAAGTACTGTAATTGCTTGTCAAGAGGTAGTTGATGTCCATAATTGGGCTGTAATATTGCATTCAAAACGCTTTTGTGGACGGATAGGCCCGGCCCCGCGCTGTTATAGATTGAGATAGGTTCTTGGTAATTACATGCGGGTGTGGCTGCTCCACCGGGGGTCTGGGCCGGCCTCCTGGGGACGCCTGGATGACGGGAAGAACAGCCAAGACCCGGGGAGGTGACTGGAAGAACAGCCAAGACCCGGGGAGGTGACTGGAAGAACAGCCAAGATCAGGGAGGTGACTGGAAGAACAGCCAAGATCAGGGAGGTGACTGGAAGAACAGCCAAGATCAGGGAGGTGACTGGAAGAACAGCCAAGATCAGGGAGGTGACTGGAAGAACAGCCAAGATCAGGGAGGTGACTGGAAGAACGGCCAAGATCAGGGAGGTGACTGGAAGAACGGCTGGGATCTGAAAGATGACTGCAAGAATGTCTAATATCAAGAAGGTGATTGGAAGAATTACCAAGACCTGGAAGATGACAGGATTGACAGACAACACTTGGAGCAAGCCTCATGACTGTAAGAACGGCCAAGCTCTGGAAGAAGACAGAATGCAAAGAGGAGCTTTCCGAGCCACTGTCAACCATATTTAATAAATCAATAGAGTTAGGCAGAGTGCCAGAGTCATGGAAGGTAGCTAATGTGGTACCAATTTTTAAGAAAGGAGATAGATCACTTCCATCAAACTATCGGCCAATTAGCCTAACGTCTATTGTGGGAAAGTTACTTGAATCGATAATTGCAAATGCAATTCGTCTTCATCTTTTTTTTTTTTTGGAGATATATACAAGTTGTTACATTCTTGTACAGCCACTAGTACGCGTAGCGTTTCGGGCAGGTCCCTGGAATACGATCCCCTGCCGCGAAGAATCGTTTTTTCATCCAAGTACACATTTTACTGTTGCGTTAAACAGAGGCTACAGTTAAGGAATTGCGCCCAGTAAATCCTCCCCGGCCAGGATACGAACCCATGACATAGCGCTCGCGGAACGCCAGGCGAGTGTCTTACCACTACACCACGGAGACTGCAAAAACATCTTTTTACAAAAGAAAACAAAAACATCCACGGTGATCTTGAAAAACATAAATTAATAAATGAGTCGCAACATGGTTTTACAAATGGCCGTTCATGTTTAACAAATTTGCTATCTTTTTATTCCAGCATAGTTGAGGCAGTTGATAGTGGTAAGGATTGTGATGTTGTGTACCTTGACTTTAGCAAAGCTTTTGATACAGTGCCACATGAAAGACTAATACCATGAGCCTCTAAAAATGATGACTAATACCATGAGCCTCTTAGCACCCCCAATACCATGAGCCTCTAAAAATAGAGGCTCATGGTATTGGGGGTGCTATATTAAGTTGGATTAGGGCATGGCTATTCCAAAGGAAACAGAGAGTTAGTATAAATGGGGTTAAGTCAGAGTGGGATAATGTTGTTAGTGGAGTGCCCCAAGGCTCTGTCCTGGGACCTCTGTTGTTTATAATATATATAAATATTTGTTTGTTGTTCTTTGTTCTTACAGTCTCCGTGGTGTAGTGGTAAGACACTCGCCTGGCGTTCCGCGAGCGCTATGTCATGGGTTCGTATCCTGGCCGGGGAGGATTTACTGGGCGCAAATCCTTAACTGTAGCCTCTGTTTAACGCAACAGTAAAATGTGTACTTGGATGAAAAAACGATTCTTCGCGGCAGGGGATCGTATTCCAGGGACCTGCCCGAAACGCTACGCGTACTAGTGGCTGTACAAGAATGTAACAACTCTTGTATATCTCAAAAAAAAAAAAAAAAAAAAAAAAAAAAAAAAAAAAAAAAAAAAAAAAAAAAAAAAAAAAAAATGATTTAGATTTAGGTTTGAGTAGCAACATTTGCAAATTTGCAGATGATACAAAAATCGGTAGGGAAATTAACACGAAAGAAGACTCGGTATCACTTCAAGTTGATCTAAATAGGGTTTTAAAATGGTCAAAAGACTGGCAGATGCAGTTTAATGCTAATAAATGTAAAGTTTTGAGGCTAGGTAATGATGATAGAGTTACAAGATACGAGCTAGACGGTGTTGAGATTGCGAAGTCGGATTGCGAAAGGGATCTAGGAGTTATGATTAGTAAGAATTTAAAACAAAAGGATCAATGCATGAATGTTCGTAATAAGGCAAATAGGACACTGGGATTTATTAATCGAAGCGTTAGTAACAAGACACCTGTTGTGGTTCTTCAGCTATATCTTGCTCTAGTTAGGCCCCATTTAGATTATGCAGTTCAGTTTTGGTCGCCGTACTATAGAATGGATATAAATTCACTTGAACGTGTCCAGCGTAGGATGACAAAGTTAATTCCCCAAATTAGAAATCTTTCATATGAAGAAAGATTAATAAAGCTTAAATTGCATTCACTGGAAAGGCGAAGAGTTAGGGGTGACATGATAGAAGTTTACAAGTGGATGAATGGACATAACAAAGGAGATATTAATAGGATATTAAAAGTAACAACACAAGACAGAACATGAAACAATGCGTATAAATTGGATAAGTTTAGATTTAGGAAAGACTTGGGTAAATACTGGTTCGGTAACAGGGTTATTGATTTGTGGAACCAATTACCGCGTAACGTGGTGGAGGTGGGATCCCTCGATTGTTTCAAGCGTGGGTTGGACACGTATATGAGTGGGATTGGGTGGTTATAAATAGGAGCTGCCTCGTATGGGCCAATAGGCCTTCTGCAGTTACCTTTGTTCTTATGTTCTTATGTTCTTAAGAATGGAAACGTCACAGTAATGTGGCTTAAAATATGTTTACAAATCCATACATCAGAAGATGGAGAAGCGACGACGTTTCGGTCCGTCTTGTACGTTTATCAAGTCGTGTGATGACGAATACCTGTGAGTGGAAGAACATCCCACGACTTGTTAATGGTCCAGAACGGACAGAAACGTCGTCGTTTCTCTATCTTCTGATGTGTGGTTTGGTCATCATGACTGAAATATCTGCCATGACCTGGTAGATATCTTATTAACTTAATAACAATCAAGACCTGGAAAGTAACTAGATAACCTAAAAGACAGCCAAGACCCGAAAGATAACCGGATCACTGGACGAACAAACAAGACCTGGAAGATGACTGTGTGAGGAGATCTTAGTAGTTGTCATGCAACTATAGGATATTAACACTTAATACACCCCTGCGAAAGGGTCAGGATATTCGTACCAAACTTTACACAGCAATATAGTGACCGGATTTTCATACCAAACTATACATAGATATTGACAGACACAAAAACTCGACACCCCAGTATACACGCATACATAGCGCCGCAAACAATATACAGGATGTTGATGCAAAGATTATTGTCTCATGAGGGTCAAAGAAAAATAACAGGATTATGATATAGTTCCTATGGATCACACACACTATTGGATTAGTAGAAGGATCATTGCCCCACACCACACATCGTACAGAAAAGCAGGATTAACACAAGGATTAGTGCCACACCTCAGGCATCTTACAAATGGTAGGATTAACAACAAGATCAGTGCCTCACCTCACACATCCTACAGAATGGCAGGATTAACAATAAGATTAGTGCCCCCCCCCTCATACATCCTACAAAATGACAGGATTTTCAACAGGATTAGTGCCCCGCCTCACAGCCAATAGGAAGGACGGCATAAATTATTTCGATTTTGCAAAGTCTGTTCATCGGTTCTAATAATAAATGTAACAATAGCACTCAACAAACACTCGCACACACACACAACATCTTTCAGAACATCTGGAGCGAAAGAATTTTGTAACACAACATCAGCATGGATTCAGAGATGGCAAATAATGCCTAACAGGTTTAATTGAGTTCTATGACCAGGAAACAAAAATTAGGCAAGAGCGAGAAGGCTGGGCCGACTGCATACTTCTGGACTGCCAGAAAGCCTTTGACACAGTACCACATAAAAGACTAGTGCACAAGCTGAAGATGCAGGCGGGAGTGAAAGGGAGGGTACACCACTGGATAAGGGGGGCAACAGCAAGTAACAAGATAAAACGAGTCACTGTGAGGGGTGAGGTATCGGAGTAGCGAGGCGTCACCTGCGGAGTACCACAGGGATCAGTCCTGGGACCTAAACTGTTTCTGATATACGTAAATGATCTCCCAGAGGGAATAGACTCGTTCCTCTCAATGTATGCTGATGATAAAACAATTATGAGAAGAATAAAGACAGATGAAGTTAGACAGAGACTAGAGGACGACCTGGGCAAACTGCAGGAATGGTCTAGAAAAGGTTACTAAAGTTTAATCCAGGAAAGTGTAAATTAATGAAATTAGGTGAAGGGAGCAGGAGGCTGAACACAAGGTAGGTGAAAGGTATGTGAAAACATCTGGTAGGTGAAATCCTGCAAGACTCAAATAGAGAGAAAGATCTGGTGGTTGATATCACACCGAGCCTATCCCAAGAAGCCCACATCAAAAGGATATCATCAGCTGTATATGCTAGATTGGCCAACATAAGAACTGCCAATAGAACCTTGTGTAAGGACTAATTCAGAACCTTGTATACCCTCAATGTCAGACCAATCCTGGAGTATGCAGCTACAGCCTGGAGTCCATACCTAGTTAAACACAAGACAAAGTTAGAGAAGATTCAGAGGAACGCCATCAGACTGCTCCCAGAACTAAGAGGAATGAGTTACGAGGAAAGGCTACGGGAGCTAAGCCTCACATCCCTGGAAAAGAGAAGAGTAAGGGAAGACATGATCACCACCTACAAAATTTTCAGAGGAATTGACAGGGTGGACAAAGACAAACTTTTTAGCATACGTGGAAAAAGAACCAGGGGACACAGGTGGAAACTGATTACCCAAATGAGGCACACAGACATCAGAAAGAATTTGTTCAGTGTCAGAGTAGTTAACAAATGAAATGCATTAGACAGTGATGTGGTGGAGGCTGACTCCATACATAGTTTCAAATGTAGATTTCATAGAGTCCAACAGGCTCAAGAATCTGTACACCAGTTGATTGACAGTTGAAAGGCGGGATCAAAGAGCCAAAGCTCAACCCCCGCAAGCGCAACTAGGTGCGTACTGAAAGAAGTTCCGGAAGCCACTTCCATCCGCAACTTTAGAATAAAACAAAGAATTAGAACGTTAGACTTGTTAAGTTATGACGCAATAAGTACAACAAGGCTTGTGGGCGGAGCATGAAGAGCTAGACTTACTCTCCCGTCGCTACAGATAGGTAAGTACTAATAGGTATGTCAGTACAACGTCCCCACCCACATATACAGAACCTAACCACCTACACATCCACCCATATACACACAAATCCCCCACCTATACTCCCCCCTTCCACCCCCCTTTCCCTCCCGCTCTCGCACCAAAACATATTAATCACTCTGTATTTCAATCACGAGTACAGACACGAAACAGCATAATAATATTTTGTCAATTTCCAAACACCATGCGCTTACGTGGCATAGTAAATGACATTTGGCAGGGTTTAAAAATCCCTTGGCAGTCATTAGGTCAGCTTGGACTTGTAAAAAAAAATATTATTAGGCATTTTTGTCCTTAATTCATATAAAAAGAGGAAACATTTCTGTAAAACTTCTATCGTGTGATATTTTGGGAATATAATTTTTGGTTGCGTATTTATTATTTTATTATTGCATGTATACATCGTATATCATATGAGAGCCAGCATGTATTACTCCATGTGTCGTTGTGGTAAAGAAAAGAACATTTCTCTGAATGAGGAAAGATAAATGTAAATGAAGATGCTGTACTGATATGTTTACAAATATGATATGCACAGCAAAGTGACGTGTGTGAGGAGGTACAGGTATACTTGCACAGGTGCGGGTACACTTACACAAGTGCGGATACACCTACAACGGTGCAGGTACATTTACACAGGTGCAGGTACACTTACACAGGTGCAAGTACACTTAAACAGGTGAACGGTACACTTACACAGGTGCACGGTACACTTACAACGGTCCAGGAACACTGACACAGGAGCAGATACACTTGCAACGGTGCAGGTACACGTACATAGGTGCAGGTACACTTACAACGGTGCAGGTACACTGACACAGATTCAGGTACACTGACACAGGTGCAGGTACACTTACACAGATGCAGGTACACTGACACAGGTGCAGATACACTTACAACGGTGCAGGTACACTTACACAGGTGCAGATACACCTACACAGGTGCAGGTACACTTACAACGGTCCAGATACACTTTCAACGGTCAAGGTACACTGACATAGGTGAAGGTTCACTTACACAGGTACACGGAACACTTACACAAGTGCAGGTACACTTACACAGGTGCATGTACACATACACAGGTGCAGGTACACTTACACAGGTGCAAGTACACTTACACATGTGAACGGTATACTTACACAGGTGCACGGTACACTTACACAGGTGCACGGTACACTTAC
Source organism: Procambarus virginalis (assembly GCA_020271785.1). Taxonomy (NCBI): domain Eukaryota; kingdom Metazoa; phylum Arthropoda; class Malacostraca; order Decapoda; family Cambaridae; genus Procambarus; species Procambarus virginalis. The sequence continues at coordinate 9,928,563 of WNGS01163555.1, forward strand.
ACAGGTGCGTGTTACACTTACACAGGTACATGGTACACTTACACAGGTGCTGGTACACTTACACAGGTGCAGGTACACTTACACAGGTACATGGTACACGTACACAGGTGCAGGTACACTTACACAGGTGCAGGTACACTTACACAGGTACATGGTACACTTACACAGGTGCAGGTACACTTACACAGGTGCAGGTACACGTACACAGGTGCAGGTACACTTACATAGGTGCAGGTACACTTACACAGGTACATGGTACACTTACACAGGTGCAGGTACACGTACACAGGTGCAGGTTCACTTACACAGGTGCAGGTACACTTACACAGGTACATGGTACACTTACACAGGTACATGGTACACTTACACAGGTGCAGGTACACTTACACAGGTGCAGGTACACTTACACAGGTGCAGGTACACTTACACAAGTGCATGCACACTTACACAGGTGCAGGTACACTTACACAGGTGCAGGCACACTTACACAGGTACATGGTACACTTACACAGGTGCAGGTACACTTACACAGGTGCAGGTACACTTACACAGGTGCAGGTACACTTACACAGGTGCAGGTACACTTATACAGGTGCACTTACACAGGTGCAGGTACACTTACACAGGTGCCTGGGGTAGTTACCATTCGTGCCGGCTGTAGTGAGCCACACGACCCAACTGTTGCTTCAGTAACGTATTGCTTAAACGGATATCACTGTGGGGTGATAACTATGCTTGTCGGTTAATGTGCATTATATATGATTTAATTAATTCGTGATGCTGAATTAGGCTGGAGGGCTATCTCAGTGTCATTACATTTAATTTATATTTTATTTTATAACCTACTATTGATTAATTTAGATATTGCTCAACAACCAATCATGTGTGTGCAAGCTAAACAACCAGTCAGCGATGAGTACCTAGAGTACACTTGGCAGGAGAGGTCGAGAGTGAGTCAGTTTGCCACCCGTCCTCTGTCTCTGTTCATTCCATCCAGCGGTCGACCCCAAAGACGCATTCATAAATTTTAACCCTTTGTTCATTCAAAATAGGATTTTTCTCATATATAAATTAAATATTTTTTTATATTAGCATATTGTGCAAATTTAGGCATTGATTAGGTTACGTTAGGTCTGTAGGTTCTGTTGGCTATTATTTGAATTTGTAGTACGTGGGTGAAGCATTTACAGCGTTGTGGTTCGGACAAAAGTCGTCAGTGAAGCACTTGTTCCGGAGGTGTTCGAACGTCATCAGTTGTGAGTCGTGTGTAAACCGTTTTTCATTCATAAACATCGAGTTTGGCGGGTGCATTGAATTGCTTTTGGTCTTTGATTATTAGTGAAGGGCTGTAGTCTGAGTGTGACCTTGCAACAAGAAGGGACACATTAGCAGGCGATCTAAGCAGGTCATCAGAAAACATCTGTTGAGCTGTAAAGGAGAAGACAGTCAGGGATTTTCGTGAAGTCCGTATAGATAATTCGTCAGGACTCAGCCGGAGTACAGACTTGAGGAAAAAACAAAACTCAGGTCTGTTACATATGGCGCTCAAGGAAGTCGTTGGCGGCAATTTTTCCTCCGGTGGAGTAAGCTGTCTGAGCATTTTTCATCGCGAAGAAAATTTGTGCGGAAATCCCAAGTGTTTTCTTCACATGGACACCCTTATCTGGAAGACGATCCCCAGGTCAACGAAGGAACTATTTCAATGGTGAAGACAAGAGGTTAAGGAGTTCACTCGCAGCTGACGTACGTCTTAGACGTTGTTGCCGTGCAAATACGAACAAAACAACGAAACAAACGCCAATCTGTGTGTGTGGGAAAATCTATGGGACTGTATACCGCTGAGAGATCTTACCAATCTTCGGTATTTATTTAAAAACTTATTTGGTAAGATTTTCAGTAACCTCTCCAGCATAGCTCACGTTATATAATTACTTTAAATATGTGAAATAACTTGCATACTGAATCTTTCTAGGAAAATGACAATTACTTGATTGTTTGTGCCTGAATTGTTATTCATTCTTAAGTTTGGGAAATATTGATTTTAATGTACCTTGATATTCATGGTATGTGTTAAGTGTTTGTGTATTTAGTATGTGTGCCTGCAGGATCTAGTTCTTAGACCCTGCCTTGCTAATCGTCGGTTGTCTAACGTATTAACTCTCGTTCTATTTTTTCTCTGTGACCACCACATACAAAATTCTCTGGGGAATTGAGAAGGTAGACCAAGATGAATTATTTAACACGGGAGGTACATGAACAAGGGAACACAGGAGGAAGCTGAGTTCCCAAATCAGCCATAGAGATATTAGAAAGAACTTGTTCAGTGTCAGAGTAGTTGGTAAATTAACTAGTTTACTAACTGCTCTTAGTAGTTAGTAAATTAGTTAACTTCCACACATACACACACACACACACACACACACACACACACACACACACACACACACACACACACACACACACACACACACACACACACACACACACCAGTGTACTCACCTATTTATACTCACCTATTTGTGCTTGCGGGGGTTGAGCTTTGGCTCTTTGGTCCCGCCTCTCAACCGTCAATCAACTGTTGAACAGATTCCTGAGCTTATTGGGCTCTATTATATTTACATTTGAAACTGTGTATGGAGTCAGCCTCCACCACATCACTGCCTAATGTATTCCACCGGTTAACTACTCTGATACTGAAAAAGTTCTTTCTGACGTCCCTGTGGATCATTTGGGAACTCAGAAAATGTATTAATTAGTACCTATGTCCCCTTTGTTTGCGTACCACCCGTTTAATAGTTTATCCTTATCTACCCTGTCAATTCCCCCTGAGAATTTTTTAGGTAGTGATCATGTTTCCCCTTACTCTTCTGTCTTCCAGTGTCGTGAGATGCATTTCCCGCAGCCTTTCCTCGTAACTCATTCCTCTTAGTTCTGGGACTAGCCTTGTGGCATACCTTTGAACTTTTTCTAGATTCGTCCTATGCTGGAAAAAGTTTCGAGGTATGCCACTAGGCTACTCCCAGAACTAAGAGGAATGAGTTACGAGGAAAGGTTGCGGGAAATACACGTGCGTATGTGTGTGTGTGGAAAAAAATTAGTTAGTAGTTAGTAACAGTTGAGTGACTAACAGATGAGAGGTGGGCCGAAAGAACAGAGATCAACCCCAAGCAAGCACAACTAGGTGAATACAACTAGATTAATAGAGTTAAGTTAGAAAGCAGCCCGTGTCAGCTGTCTAATTCCCAGGTATCTATTTACTGCTAAGTGAACAGGCGCATCAACTGAAAGAAACTCTGCCTATGTGTTTGTGCGTGTGTGTGTTTTTTTTTTACGGCTGAAACATTCAGTTTAATGTAGATTATATGAGAGAAAGAAAATGTATTTATTAGTCAAGTCGCTGCAACACATACAGCATACGTCCTCACAGTACAACACATACAGCATACGTCTTCACAGTACAACACATACAGCATACGTCCTCACAGTACAACACATACAGCATACGTCCTCACAGTAAAACACATACAGCATACGTCCTCACAGTACAACACATACAGCATACGTCCTCACAGTACAACACATACAGCATACGTCCTCACAGTACAACACATACAGCATACGTCCTCACACTACAACACATACAGCATACGTCCCTCACACTACAACACATACAGCATACGTCCTCACACTACGACAACCCATTAAAAGCAGCTTTACTGCGAGGGTGACAAAAATAATCGCCTAAAAAATAGGGTAATTACGACAAAAGCGACGAAATATACTAATATTCATTATGAAATGGTCTCTAAGTATCTGTCGATCCGATTCCACAAAATACAAATCCTGTGAAGTAGCTCGTAGCTGTGTGGGATGGGAGAGGGATGGGGAGGGATGGGGGAGGGATGGGGAGGGATGGGGGAGGGATGGGGGAGGGATGGAGAGGGAAGGGTGTTTAAGTGAGAGGTGGAGGTGGAGGGGAGAGATGAGACTGCAGGTGGGGAAGTGGATGAGGTGAAATGGTGGCGATGTATGGGTAGAGGAGGTGAGGTGGATGAGGAGATGTGTGGGGTGGAGGAGGAGATAAGGAGGTGGAGGTTGGAGATGAGGTGGTGGTTCATGGTAAGTGTGCACTCATCAGGAACTACTCATCAACATACACTTCCAGCGTCGAACATCAGCACCTTGCTCCGCCGTCCGATTATTTTGCAGCTTAATGCATTTGCTGGGTTTCCTCGTATTTGTTATCATATTTACATTTTAAATTGTGTTTCGAGTTAGCTTCAACCACTTCCTCTCGTAAGCCATTCCTCTTGTTTACGATTTTAACACAATAGAGAAGCTCTTACTCCCATCTCTGTGACTTATTTGTATCACTATTTTCCCTCTATATTCCCCTCTTTCTGCTGTTCCAAGCAATGATCAGTGCTTCTTTGTCAATTACCATCATCATCTTATGTCTTTATCACCTTCCCTCTTCACCCACCCTCTTCCTCCTCTCCTCCAGTGTGCTGAATGGTCCCGTGTCCTCCGTCTCCTTGCAGCTCCGTCCCCTCAGTTCCGGTACAAACCTTGTGGGATATCCTTGGACCTTTTCTAGCTTGGTTTTGTTCTTTTTCCAGCTGAGGGTTCTATGCCAGGGCGGCATATTCAAGCTTTGGGTCATAGGCTCTATGTATAAGACCCGCAAGATTCCTTTGTGCAAATTCTCTAAGATGATATGTTCGTCGGCCAGTTAGGCAGAGGTTGATGGTGTTGTTCTGCTAATGTGTGCTTGTGACACTAGATTTATGGGTTATGGCTCCTTCTATATATGTCTCCTTTTCCGAATCAGGAATGACTTCCCTTCGGTCTATACAGAATCTTTATATTGAAAGTTCTACACAGAAAAAAACGAATTGAACGAATCCTTATGGAAATATGGCTTCAATTCACTTCTTTTCCTGAAGTGAAAATATACATTATACTGCAGTTAGCTGGGGTCCAGATCCCTTTCCAGGGGGTATCCAAGTCCCACTCTGTATCGAGTCTTTTCGTTAGTTTTCCATTGCCAGCAAACACAGACATGAATTATCCAGTTTTCCCTGATAAGTCGTTGACAAATAACGAGCAGGATGCGCGTCAGTACCGACCCGTGTGCTGCTCTACTCGTTACCTCTCCACTCTAGTGGAGATTTCCTCAATATCTAACCCTTTCTTTCGAACCCATTAGTCTTGAACACAAAGTAAAGATGGAACAAACAATGTCGCAATTCATAGAACCCGTAAAATATCTCGCATTACTTTAATCTAAGACTTTTATTATAATATTTATATATATTTATTTGTATTATCATTTATATTATTGATTATTATTATTATTATTAAATTATTATTTTTATTATTAAATTGTTATTATTATTATTATTATTATTATTATTATTATTATATTATTATTATTATAAAATTATATTATTTATTATTATTATATTATATATTATTATTATTATAAAATTATTATTATTATTATTTAGTATTATTATTCTTATTATTATTTATATTATTGTTATGGATTTTCATCTTCATACAAGTGACTATAGATGACCCAAGCCACACACCAGAAGGTAAAGTAACGCCGACGTTCCGGTCCGTCCTGGACCATTATCAAGTAGACCAAGTACGGAGTAGCAAAGTAGCTACCCCAGGAAGGTGTCAAGTAGCAAACTGGGGATATTGGCTAACATTTCTGGCAGCAGATCATTTGAATTAAATATTTTACACATATCTTGACATCTGTTATTGAAATGTCTCTGAATTCGCGTTATTTTCGCACTCCATCACAAAGTGACGGAGGGTGTGCGAATAATTCTCCTCCACGCCTACCAGGTACTAAGTAAACAACAAACAACAAATAACACTCAGCAATTAAAAGTCCTTAAATAAGGTTACATTTCACCAAGGCTTACTCTGACTATTTTGCTTTAACCCGTCCTTACAACTCCCTTACACGTCCTTTAACGCCCTTTAACCACCCGTCCCTTTAACAACCTCTAACAACCCGTCCCTTTAACAACCCGTCCCTTTAACAGCCCGTCCCTTTAACCACCCGTCCCTTTAACAACCCGTCCCTTTAACAACCCGTCCCTTTAACCACCCGTCCCTTTAACAACCCGTCCTTAACACCCGTCCACCGTCCCTTTATCAACCCGTCCCTTTAACCACCGTCCCTTTAACAACCCGTCCCTTTAACAACCCGTCCCTTTAACAACCCGTCCCTTTAACCACCCGTCCCTTTAACAACCCTTCCCTTTAACAACCCGTCCCTTTAACACCCGTCCCTTAACAACCCGTCCCTTTAACAACCCTTCCCTTTAACAACCCGTCCCTTTAACAACCCGTCCCTTTAACAACCCGTCCCTTTAACAACCCTTCCCTTTAACAACCCGTCCCTTTAACAACCCGTCCCTTAACCAGACTTCATCGTAGCCAGCCTTTTCCCTGAACATCCCTTCACCCCTAAACCCCCCATTGCAATCTTAACCGTCTCTTCCCACCTCCTCTTCCTCCTCCTCCTCCTCCTCCTCCTCCTCCTCCTCCTCCTCCTCCTCTACCTCTTGCTACATGTCTCCTTTTTTCACCCTTCTTTCTTCATCATTCCTCCCCTCTCTGTTCCCCCTCCCCCCCCCCTCCTTCCTCTTCAACACGTGCAGTGCTTCTACATCTGGCAAGCGCATAATCAGCTTTCCCTCCCCGCCACCCCCTCCACCCTCCCCCCCCCCATCCATCCACCGTCGCCTTCCTCCCCTTTCCTCTCTCCAGGTCACTCCTCATTCCTTCCCATCTCTCCCCCTCCCCTCTTTCCCCCCCCTCTCCCGCCACTCCCTCCCTCCTCTCCCTCCCTCCCTCTCTCCCTCCCTCTCTCCCTCCCTCCCTCTCTTCCCAATGCCACCCACCCCGCCACATTATTAATAAAACAGACAGCATCACGAAGCAAATGGCTCTTTAAATGGCGGGTGAATGGCTACATGTGGGGAAGGCGCGCCAAGACGCCCGGCCACCGTCCACACACACACGGCGGAAGTCCCACTTTTATGTGCTCAACTTCGGCTGTTTGAGGGTCATTTTTCAACTGTATTGAGGACTTATTTGATGGTGACGATGGGGATGGAGAGAGGAGGGGGTGGGGAGGGGATGGGGGGGGGGAAATTGGTGGCTGTGGGTGTTCACATCACATTGCTGACCTAACAGTGACTGTGAAGAAGTGAGTTCTAACTCTTTTTCACGCCGCTTAATGTCTTTTTTTTTTTAGATTTGACACGTAATTTTGTATTAACTCCTAAATGTTACAACTGCTCGGATAAGACTTGGATATAAGTATCTCTGGGAATTGTTCATTATCTGCTGATGTAGACCTGACCAAATGTAAACTGCGTCCACACCAT
>WNGS01163555.1:9956949-9974274 GCA_020271785.1 Procambarus virginalis
CTCGCTCTCTCTCTCTTTTTTTCTCTCTCTCTCTCCTCTCTCTCTCATCTCTCTCTCTCCTCTCTCCCTCTCTCTCCTCTCTCTCTCTCAATAATAATATAATCTCTCCTCTCTCTCTCCTCTCTCTCTCTCTCTCTCTCTCTCTCTCTCCTCCTCTCTCTCTCTCTCTCTCTCTCTCTCTCTCTCTCTATATATATATATATATATATATATATATATATATATATATATATATATATATATAGCACCACTACAATTTTGTCCCCATTGCCTCAGAGACACTTGGTGCCTGGGGTAAAAGTGCTGCTAGCTTTTTGAAAGAGTTGGGGTCTAAGTTAATCGAAACAACTAGAGACCCTAGAGCTGCCAATTTCTTTTTAGCGCCTTAGTGTGGCAATCCAGAGAGGAAATGCTTACTGCATCCATGGTTCCTGCCCGCCATCTGAGGAGCTGGAGGAGCTATTTAACTTGTGACAAGCAGCCTTGTACCCTGCATGTAGATCAATATTGTATTTTTTTGTGTAATGACATTTTCAAACCATGCCCAAGAGTACCAACAGAGTGCCGGCGGGAAAGTGGTTCAAATAGCTTCGGCTATCACTTCCTTATGTCCGGTCGTGATGGTCAAGCGGATTAAGGCATCCTGTACATAACAGTTGCGTTGCTCTGGCAGTATGGGTTCGAGCATGCACTGCTCTGAGGCGATCTTTCTCTTTGTCTGATGTTGCGGTGCTGAGCATGGCATCAGCTACTTTTTCCACTAGAGGGTGGTCCCAGCCGGACTGTTTGTGTTGTTTTGTTGGCTCTATAATGGTTGCTGGGGCTGCCAGAAATCCCACTGATTTGAACATTCAGTGAAAGCAGGATCGTGTATTCCTGCTAAATCTCTCAGGGTTGCAGGTAAGATATCTCTGACGAGGTCGTGCGATGCGTGGGAGGAGGAAAGGAAGGCGGTAGAGCAATTTGGGAGGCTGTGCTTACACCAAGGCGCCGAGTCTTACAGGAAGGGTTGCTTGCTCCCACTGAGAGTCGTCCAATGGCAGGTTCAGGACTTTCACCAGCATGGACCTCAGGAGGGTGTCATACACATTTAACTTAGGGCTGCTGTAGGATGGAGAACATCTCAGAAAGTAGATCAACTTAGGGAGAACAGGCATCTTGTGAGGAGGAAAGAGAGCATCATGGGCATCAATCTTGTCAATCCTGTCCAGCATTCTCCTTAGATCAGTGATTTTTGCCTCCAGGACCTCCTCGATTGCTCGTGGGCCAATGGGGGCACCCAGGAGAGTGCAGTCCGGTGGCTCGACAACGAGAATGTCTGAAGGACATTTGTATTTGCCCAGTGATGTCTGGGTTGCGGGAGATTATTTCACATTTGGATGCATTGAGAATGAGGCCTAAGGCTGCTCCCTGCTCCTGGATTTTCCTTATATCCTCCAAAATGGTTTCCGGGGTTCCAGCGAAAGTGCCATCATCCAGGTAGCAGATGTTTAGCTCGCTTGTCAGACTATCAGTGACCTCTTTGATAGCTAGGCAGAAAAGGAGGGGGGCTAAGGGGTCACCTTGTTGGACACCTTCACATGAGTATATTTCATGCTCCCCAAAAAGAAGCTTAGAGTCCCCACTGTAGCACGATCGGATGAATGGGTAAAGGGGACGGAAATGGTTGTGTACAGCCCTGAGGACAGCGTCTCGTCTGACTTGATTGAAAGCATTTTTGAAGTCAAGCTTTACTAGTGCCTTCTGGTCCGGGAGATCAGCAATGTAAGCCCGCGCTGCGTGTGCTGCAGCTTCACAACCTAGGGGAATCCCAAACCCGAGCTGATGAGGTTTCAGCAAGGTGGCTGCTTCCTGGCTGATAGATCTCACTGCAGCCTTAGCTACGAGGCGTCGGAGGGTGTTGCCAACGGCAATGGGCCTGATACCCCTATCCTTCTTCTTTAGAGCACAGAGTGCTGCTCCATAAAAGACAGGCCTGATATCCTCAGGGATGCCGCCAGCCAAACACATGTTGGAGAATCTGGTAAGTTCCACTAGAAGGTCCTTTGCAGCATCTCCAAGCACCGGGTTCAGCATTTGTTTGATGTGCTGGGGTCTTAGACCTGTAAAGCCCCTGATGAACCTGTTGGGAAAGACATGGCTGATTTGTACATCTCAGATTCTCGAACAGTCAAGGGTTCTATTCCAACATTGTTTTCCTGGGGATCCCTGCTGCTGTCTGGGGCTCTGGGTGGGTGTTTGTCTTGAAGAGCCTCTGCTGTCGTGGCGTTCCTGGGGGCAATAGTGTCATCGCTGGTCATGATTCTGATGGCACCTGTGGTATTGCCTTCTTCTATTTTCCTGGTGATCTGTGCTCTCATTTTGTGGTTCTCAGATGAGTTATTGTTGGTCGTCCTGCGGCTGGTGTTCTTGGCACGAGGGGGGAGGCGGACCAGGTTGTCTGCTCTGGGGAATTCATTAAGTGCCCTGATTACAGAGGTTGCTAATGACTTGTCTCTCCTGGGCGGTAATGCTAAGCATGCATTCCCAAATAGAAGGAGATTGTGCCACGATCCAGTGGTTCTGGGAGCATTGTTGACCTTTGACAGCAGACTGGTGAGTTTGGCTGCTGCTTGGTATATATATATATATATATATATATATATATATATATATATATATATATATATATATATATATATATATATATATATATATATATATATATAATTTGGTCCACTGACAAGTGGACCAAATTAGTGTAGTATTCCAACTTGAGGTTATCTTGAGATGATTTCGGGGCTTTTTAGTGTCCCCGCGGCCCGGTCCTCGACCAGGCCTCCACCCCCAGGAAGCAGCCCGTGACAGCTGACTAACACCCAGGTTATTTTACCGCTAGGTAACAGGGGCATAGGGTGAAAGAAACTCTGCCCATTGTTTCTCGCCGGCGCCCGGGATCGAACCCAGGACCCCAGGATCACAAGTCCAGCGTGCTGTCCGCTCGGCCGACCAGCTCCATGTATACTATTAGTACACATTCCAAATTAGTAATAGTATTCCATATATACTATTAGTACACATGCTACATTGGTACACTCCACACTGGTACACACAACAAAGGTAGACTGCTATCATTGTTCAAGTTGAATCCGTTTAGTAAAACATTATGACACAACTGGTGCGCATTCTGGCAGGTCACTTGCACAATACCAACCAGCCCAACCTTCTCGGACTCTGCGCACCGGGACCCCATTAATCTCCTACTCAATCAACCACAAATGTCAAAAGAGGCCTCGAGAAACACCGGAGCATAACAGTTGTCTGAGCGAGAGTGTCGGAGCAGCGTGAGACACTTCTCTCGTCCTCTCCGGCGCATCGGAACGTATTCAAATGACGCAGGGACATCAAAGGCCGACCGCGATCAAAATATCCCCACCACGCTGTTTTCGATCTGGCGGGGCTTAAAAATGTTCCACATATTATCTTGTTTGCCTTTGCTCGGAGTAATGGTTCCCGTTTTTAATACTGACTCCTTTTCATGCTCTGCCTTTTTCCTGTCCATTCCTTTTCATCTAAGGTTCCAGTAATGCTCAGCAATTTGCATTTATATTCACCTTTGTAAGATGAGGAAATTCTCCCCATTAATTTTCACATTTCTCTGACTCTCAAATGCATTAGTATTCACATCTATTATTTCAATGGTCATTGCTCATTAGCTAGTAAAGTGGAGGACATTACACATTAGTTTCACCGCAAACAGTTTAAGACTTCTGAAATCCACTCCTCAGTTCGGAACAAAACATCCTTTTCATTTCAAAATTGATTCGTATTCCAATAACTGTTGCCTTAAAACGTCTCCTTATATTCCGTGTTGCCAGATGGAGCGAATTTTTACATCTCACCTTTGCGGCATGTTAATTATAATTACATTTGTATTTGCATTTATATTTGTATTGAGGTGTGCCAGATTCAGGTTTGAAATATTTGAATTAAAACTGGAATTGAGTTGTAATCCCTCAAAATAAAGCAGGTTTCTCATCATCTTATCATTATCCCCGAGGCCAGGGAGGGGTCGGCGGCCCGCGTCAGGGGAGGAGGCTCCAGGTTCATATGTAGTGAAACAATGCAGGAAGCTGTGAAACCTGAGGCACGAAACGACGCCCAGTGGAGGTGACGCAGCTTCTGGGTTCCCCGCCCCCTCTCCCCGCCTCCCGTGTCGTCCCATCCATCCCTCCACCTATCCCCTTCCCCCATCCCTGAGCCCGGCGGCCCCCACCCATCCACTCCCTCCCGCTGGATGTCGCCGCTCACATCACTTGCGCCCAAAGCAGTCGACTCGAATCGAGAGGGACGCCTTCCAGACTTGTTACAAATCGAATTTATAATATACAAGGCTAATTTCCGAGATGTAAATGAAGGCGAGTAATTAAGGATGATGATTTCCCGACGCGCTGATGTGATCATCGACTCAACCAACTATCCAGATCCCTCCACCACATCCACCTCAGCCTTCTTAACGTTAAATTAATAACGTGTACAAAGAGCTGTGAATAATCCCCGCCTCGCAAGACCAGAATCTTATTTGTATGGTAATGTTGCGTGGAGTCAGAGAGATGATTAGATTAATAGAAGGTGATCAATTCAAGTTATTACGTATTTTGTCCCTCCATTGTGGCTGAGGGAGAGGCGGACGGAGGTGAAGGAGAGGCGGACGGAAGTGTAGGAGAGGCGGACGGAGGTGTAGGAGAGGCGGACGGAGGTGAAGGAGAGGCGGACGGAGGTGTAGGAGAGGCGGACGGAGGTGTAGGAGAGGCGGACGGAAGTGTAGGAGAGGCAGACGGAGGTGTAGGAGAGGCGGACGGAAGTGTAGGAGAGGCGGACGGAAGTGTAGGAGAGGCGGACGGAGGTGTAGGAGAGGCGGACGGAAGTGTAGGAGAGGCGGACGGAAGTGTAGGAGAGGCGGACGGAGGTGTAGGAGAGGCGGACGGAAGTGTAGGAGAGGCGGACGGAAGTGTAGGAGAGGCGGACGGAAGTGTAGGAGAGGCGGACGGAAGTGTAGGTGAGGCGGACGGAGGTGTAGGAGAGGCGGACGGAAGTGTAGGAGAGGCGGACGGAAGTGTAGGAGAGGCGGACGGAAGTGTAGGAGAGGCGGACGGAGGTGTAGGAGAGGCGGACGGAAGTGTAGGAGAGGCGGACGGAAGTGTAGGAGAGGCGGACGGAGGTGTAGGAGAGGCGGACGGAAGTGTAGGAGAGGCGGACGGAAGTGTAGGAGAGGCGGACGGAGGAGGTGAAACAGAGACAAACGGAGAATATGAAAGAGGAAGAGAGGAACATGGAGACTGAGAAAGGTGAAGTGCTGTAGAAGATGAACAAGAAACTGTGGAGGAGAGGAAGGTGGTAGAGAGGAAGATAAGTTAAAGAAGAAAGAGGAAAACGATAAACAAGAGAAGAGAGAGATGCGTGTGTGTGGAGCTGTGCACCCAAGCATGCAGAGGCGCGGAGAACATCAACAAGTTCCCTGCCCTAACCTAACCTTGGGGGCGGCGGCTCCACGGCATCTTGCCTTCCTCTTGCTCCCGTCCTGTATTATTATTATTATTTGTCCGCCCATGTTATGCATTATCTACTTACTACCTTGACATTCAGCGGGTATGAGTGTTGTGTGTAATGCTTCACTTATATTCTAATTAAGCAATATGCATCCTTTAGCGTACCAGAGTCGTTGATGAAGCACCAGCTAGCCAGGACTACCTCAGATACAGAAGAGAAGTGGAGAGTAAGTTATAAGCAGACACGTTATAAGAAGGTATAAACAGGATCAGGTGACGATACTGAGGATGTGGGAGAGCACATTGACTGAGTAAATCACGGATATACGTGAGGAACTCAACACGAGATTCCAGGAGGTCTTTAGTATAGAGCACTGAAAATGCCATGGTATTAGTGAAGCGAAGCTAATCCTGAAATATGTATGATCCCCCCTTGGAGCTCTTCTAAAGCTGTACTCACCTAATTGTACTCACCTAATTGTGCTTGCGGGGGTTGAGCTTTGGCTCTTTGGTCCCGCCTCTCAACTGTCAATCAACTGGTGTACAGATTCCTGAGCCTACTGGGCTCTGTCATATCTACATTTGAAACTGTGTATGGAGTCAGTCTCCACCACATCACTTCCTAGTGCATTCCATTTATTAACTACTCTGACACTGAAAAAATTCTTTCTAACGTCTCTGTGGCTCATTTGGGTACTAAGTTTCCACCTGTGTCCACTTGTTCGTGTCCCACCCGTGCTGAAGAGTTTGTCTTTGTCCACCCTGTCAATTCCCCTGAGAATTTTGTAGGTGGTTATCATGTCTCCACTTACTCTTCTGTTTTCCAGGGATGTGAGGTGCAGCTCTTTTAGCCTTTCCTCGTAGCTCAATCCTCTCAGTTCTGTGGAAGCAGACATGATCTCACAGTGTAGACCAGAAGCTAGCGTTCAGCCTATCACATCAACATCAGTGCCTGCATGGAGCACCATCTCAAAGAAGACAGAGAAAGTACAAAGGATTTTATAATTATATACCGTAACATATAGTACCAATGCACCGTACTAGTAATATATAGTTCTTAAACACCAAAATATAATTGAATAATGTCCCCAAAGCCATATTTTAAATGCCGAAATACAGCCATACATAGACTTTGCACAGAACATAGGACACATACACCATACCATAATTGAGCCCACACCACAATCATACACAGAGCCCATACAACACAACCATACAGCATCAGGGCAAGTACACCCCAACCACCACCATTACCCACCAAGATGTACGTCTGAGGCGTCAAGTGATGTGTAAGTAATTTTTTATGTCAGTTTTATTCAAGTGAAGGTCAACAGGTAACTAATAAAGCTCTGAAGTGAGCAGCATGCAGGGGATGCTTTAATTAATTTGTAATTACCTGCCATTACCTGGTGTACAATCTAATTTACATACGATACCGTCCATTGGAGCCCAGACAGCCTAGCAAGACAGGTGAGGAGGAGGAGGAGGAGCGAGGGAGGTGAGATGTCGAGGGGGGGGGGGGGGTAAGGAAGAGGGGAAGTAGTCTAAGGACGAGGAGAAAAGGAGGAGGGAAAAGGGGAGGAAGTGGGGTGAGGTCAGGAGGAGGGGGTTGGAGAGGAGGCAGAGGAAGGAGAAGGGGTGAGAAGTAGATGAAGAAGGGAGGAAGAAGCGAAGAAAGATGGAGAGGAGGAAAAGGGAGGTTAGGAGGAAGGAGAGGAGGAGAAGCAGGAGGTCAAAAAGATGACGGGTGGAGGGGGGGGGGGGGGAGAGGGAAGTGTAGAGAGAGGGAGGGAGGAAGGAGCGTACTCCATTAGGACGAGAATATTGGGGAGGAGTCTGAAAACTGATGGAAAAATTATGGCAACTCAAGGTGAGGTGCGAGAACACAAGTCTCTCTCTTGCGCTGAGTATCGCTCAGAGTGACCTTGTAGTGTAGTTGCGTGTGCTTGTTTGTTTCTTTGTGTGTGGGGGGGGGGAGGTGAGGGGGGGAGAGTGCGGAGGAGAGATGCCTGCAGGATCGAGTTCTTAGCTCCTGGACCCCGCCTTTCTAACTATTTATCAAATGTACTGACTCGACCAATTTTCTGTGTGTCGGAAAAACATTTCTACTGCATGTGTTTCCTCCCCCCCCCACCCCCCCCCACACACACACTCACTCCACCTCCCTCTGAACCCCGGGCAACTACCTCACAGGAGGATGAGCCTACCCAAGTAGCAATGACCATGGAACAACTTCCTACACTTGTGGGGAGTGAGGGTGAAATTGGATATATGAAAGTGAGCGTCAAGTTGATGTAATCAAACATTGATGGGATTACCAATAAAGCAAGTGAACTGGCAGAAAGGGCGCAAAATATACTCTGATGTAATAGGACTCACGGAAACAAAATTGTCAGGAGTTAAGACAGATGCTGTGTTTCCAAAGGACTACTATATAGTAAGGAAAGAGAGGGGAAGGGAGAGGAGGTGGAGTGGTCCTGCTGATAAGGAAGGACTGGAGTTTTGATGAGATGGAAATTCCAGGCTGTGACGGGTTCAGAGATTACATAACAGGAACTTTAACAATGGGTGGACCTAAGATAATAGTGGCAGTCATTTACAACCCTCCCCTAAATGACAGAAGACCCAGACAGGAGTTTGATAGGAACAACATGGCAACCAATAATATAATAGAGAGAGCAGCTTCAGTTGCCTGCAGGAATGGCTCAAGACTCTTAATCATGGGCGACTTCAACCATGGAAAGATAGACTGGGAGAATGGGGACCCACATGGTGGTGCAGACACATAGAGAGCTAAACTCCTGGAAGTGGCAACAAGGAACTTTCTGAGCCAGGGAACCCACAAGAGTGAGAGGCAATGATGAACTAGCTAGACTCGACCCTGACTCATTCACCCTGAATGAGTCAGAAATAAGGGAAGTCAAAGTTGAAGCCCCTGTAGAAATGAGTGACCACAGTGTACTGACTTTTGAGTACTTGGTGGAGGTAGGGATAACATATCCAAGGAGTGGATCAGAGGGGAAAAGACTTAATTACCGAAGAGGAAAATATGACGAGATGAGGAACTTCCTAAGGGTAATACCATGGGAAACAGAACTTAGAGACAAGAATGTGCAGGATATGATTGATTTTGTCACCCAGAAGTGCCAGAAAGCTGCAGACAGGTTTATCTCAGTCCAAAAGTAGAAAAATTAAAAACAGAAAAACCCATAGTTCACCCAGGAATGCAAGGTAGCGAAGCAACCGAGTAAAGGAACATGGAGAAACTACTCAAATAACACAACACCGGAGAGCAGGGAGAAATACCAGAGGGCCAGAAATGAGGACATCAGAGTGAGGAGGGAAGCAGGGAGACAATATGAAAATGACATCGCGAGTAAAGCCTAGACCCAACCAAAGCTGCTCCACAGCCACATCAGGCGGAAAACAGCGGTGAAGGAATAAGTGATGAAATTGAAAAGAAGGGAGAACAGATACACAGAGAATGACATGGAGGTGTGTGAAGAACTCAACAAGTGATTCCAGGAGGTCTTCACAATAGAACAAGGAGAAGCCCCTGCACTAAATGAGGAGGAAGAAAACCAAGCAACCTTGGAGGAATTTGACCTCACCAGTGATGAGGTCAAAAGGTGTCTGATGGAGCTTGATGTGACAAAGGCTGTTGGGCTTGACAGAATCTCACCATGGATACTAAAGGAAGGTGCAGAAGCACTAAGTGTGCCATTCTTTATGGTGTATAACAGGTCACTGGAAACAGGAGACCTATCAGAAAATTGGAAGAGAGTTAACATAGTCCCAATATACAAGAAGGGTGACAGGCAAGAGGCACTGAACTACAGGCCAGTTTCCCTAACTTGTATACCATGCAAGGTGATGGAGAAGATCGTGAGGGAAAAGGCTCGTAGAGCATCTGGAGGGAAATAACTTTGTAACGCACCACCAACATGGGTTCAGGGATGGTAAATCGTGCCTCACAGGTTTAATAGAATTTTATGACCAAGCAACAAAAATTAGGCATTAAAGAAAAGGGCAGACTGCATTTTCCTGGACTGCCAGAAAGCCTTTGACACAGTACCCCACAAAAGGCTGTTAAAAAAAGTTGGAGCAACAGGCAGAAGTAAAAGGGGAAGGTGCTAAAGTGGATAAGGGAGTACTTAAGCAACAGGAAACAGCGAGTAACGGCGAGGGGGGAGACATCACAGTGGCGAGATGTTACCAGCGGAGTCCCACAGGGCTCAGTACTTGGACCCATCCTCCTTCTAATATATGTAAACGATCTTCCGGAGGGTATAGACTCCTTCCTCTCAATGTTTGCTGATGATGCAAAAATTATGAAAAGAATCAAGACGGATGAAGATAGACAGAGACTACAGGATGACATGGACAAACTGGAGGAATGGTCTATAAAATGGCTGCTTAAGTTCAATTCAGGAAAGTGTAAGGTAATGAAATTAGGCGAATGGAGCAGGAGGCTGAACACAAGGTACCATCTGGGAGGTGAAATCGTACAACAGTCAAATAGAGAGAAAGATCTGGGGGTTGATATCACACCGAACCTGTCCCCAAAGGCCCACATCCAAAGGATATCATCAGCGGCATATGCTAGACTGGCCAACATAAGAACTGCCTTTAGAAACGTGTGTAAGGAATCGTTCAGGACCTTGTATACCACTTATGTAAGACCAATCCTGGAATATGCAGCTCTAGCCTGGAGTCCATACCTAGTTAAACACAAGACAAAGTTAGTGAAGATTCAGCGGTATGCCACCAGGCTCGTCCTCGAACTGAGAGGTATGAGCTTCGGGAAAAGGCTAAAGGAGCTGAATCTCACGTCCCTGAAAAACAGAAGAGTAAGGGAAGACGTGATAACCACCTACACAATTCTCAAGGGAATTGACATCGTGGACAAAGACAAACTCTTCAGCACGGGTGGGACACAGGTGGAAACTTAGTACCCAGATGAGCCACAGAGACGTTAGAAAGAATTTTTTCAGTGTCTGAATAGTTAATAAATGGAATGCATTAGGCAGTGATGTGGTGGAGGCTGACTCCATACACAGTTTCAAATGTAGATATGATAGAGCCCAGTAGGCTCAGGAATCTGTACACCAGTTGATTGACAGTTGAGAGGCGGGACCAAAGAGACAAAGCTCAACCCCCGCCAGCACAATTAGGTGAGTATACACACACATCCTCAGGATGCAACTCATAGATAGGTGAAAATCGGCATGAAGGGAGAGAAACTCTGTCCATTTGTTTCTGCCTCTGCTGGGAATCGAACCCAAACCCTTTCGACTACGACTCCCGAGTGCTGTCGTGTACTCACCAAGATGTGCTTGCGGGGGTTAAGCTTTGGCTCTTTGGTCCCGCCTCCCAAATGTCAATCAAATGATGTACAGGTTCCTGAGCCTACCGGGCTCTATCATATCTACACTTGAAACTGTGAATGGAGTCAGCCTTCACCACCTCACTGTCTAATGCATTCCATTTGTTAACTACTCTGACACTGAACAAATTCTTTTTATTGTCTTTGTGTCTCATTTGGGTACTAAGTTTCCACCTGGGTCCCCTTGTCCGTGTTCCACCCATGCTAAATAGTTTAACTTTGTCCACCCAGTCAATTCCTCTGAGAATTTTGTAGGCGGTGATCATGTCTCCTTTTACTCTTTTCTCTTCCTGGGACATGATGTTTAACTCCCTTAGCCTTTCCTTATAGCTCATACCTCCCAGTTCTTGGACTAGTCTGGTGGCATACCTCTGAATCTTCTCTAACTTTATCCTGTGTTTAACTAGGTATGGACGCCAGGCTGGATCTGCATACTTCAGGATTGGTCTGACATACGTGGTAAACAAGGCTCTGAATGATTCCCTACACAAGTTTTTGAAGGCAGTTCTTATGTTGGCTAATCTAGCAAATGCCGCTGATGATATCCTTTTGATGTGGGATTCTGGGTACGGGTTCGGTGTGATATCAGCCCCCAGATCTTTCTCTTTATTTGACTCCCGCAGGATTTCACCTCCCAGATGGTACCTTGTGTTCAGCCTCTTGCTCTCTTCGCCTAATTTTATTACTTTAAACTTTTCTGAGTTAAACTTTAGTAGCCATTTTCTAGGCCATTCCACCAGTTTGTCTAGGTCGTCCTGTAGTCTCTGTCTATCTTCATCTGTCTTGATTCTTCTCATAATTTTTGCATCATCAGCAAACATTGAGAGGTCTATACCCTCTTGGAGATCATATATTAGATACAAGATGGGTCCAAGTTCAGAGCCCTGTGGGACACCGCTGGTGATATCTCGCCACTCTGATGTCTCCCCCCCTCACAGTTACTCGCTGTGTCCTGTTGCTTAGATACTCCCTTATCCACAGGAGCACCTCACCTTTTACTCTTGCCTGTTTCTCCAACGTTTGTAACTGCCTCTTATGGGTTTTTCAAAGGCTTTCTGACACAATACCGAAGGCTAATTTTTGTCGCCTGGTCATAGAATTCTATTACGCCTGTGAAGTACGATTTACCATTCCTGAGTGTACAAAGCTCATTTTCCCCAGATCTTCTACGAGCATTTACCTCACGATCTTCTCCGTCACCTTGCAAGGTAGACAAGTTAGGGAAACTGACCTGTGTGTGTGTGTGTATATGTACTCACCTAGTTGTGTTTGCGGGGGTTGAGCTCTGGCTCTTTGGTCAGTGTGTGTGTGTGTGTGTGTGTGTGTGTGTGTGTGTGTGTGTGTGTGTGTGTGTGTGTGTGTGTGTGTGTGTGTGTGTGTGTGTGTGTGTGCGCGCAGCCCATCTTCTCGAGCGTTCACAACGTCACTAAAATGATGCATTAAGTCGCGTGAACCAAACCTACCCGGGGTTGGGATTTTTACGTCAAAATACGGTGTGTTATTGGGGAGGACAGGTTGCCCATACGGCGTGTTTGTGTGAGCTTACCTAACAGTGATTCAAGTGTTTGGGCTTCAACTCTTTTGTCTTCCCTCTTAACTTTCAATCAACTGGTGTACAGGTTTTAAAGCTTACTTGGCTCTATCATAAATACATTTTAAACTGTGCTTGAATTCTACCTCCTGCACTTCTCTAACTTCAAATTATTTTGTGTGTTTCTGTGGCTCATTTTCGTAGACAGTTTCAACTTGTATTCCCAACTTGTGCCTCCCATTACAAATGGGATTACAAATAGTATTGCAAACGTCCTTGTCTGTCCTATCAATTCCACATGAGAGTGTTGTGCATGGTAATCATGTATTCCGTATCCTTTCTATCTTCCAGTGATGAGAGGCTTAGTTCAATTAGTGTTTCCTCGTAAATCATACCCATCAGTTCTGAAACTAGTCTGGTGGCATACGTCTGGACTTTCTCCAATTTCTGCTTGTGTTTGACAGGGTAAGGGTTCCACGCTGGCGCTGGACATTCCAGGATTAGTATGACATGTGCATACACATAAAATGACACATAAAAATGTGTACTCACCTAGTTTTGCTTGCGGGGGTTGAGCTTCGGTTCTTTGGTCCCGCCTCTCAACTGCCAATCAACTGTTGTACAGGTTCGTGAGCCTATTGTGCTCTATCGTATCTATACTTGAAACTGCGTTGAAAGGAGTCTGCCTCCACCATTCACTTCCTAATGTATTCCATTTGTTAACTTCTCTGACACTAAAAAGTTCTTTCTAATGTCTTTGTGACTTATTTGGGTACTGAATTTCTATCTGTGATCCTAGTGCGTGTACCCCTTGTGTTAAATAATTTGTAATTAAGATAACTACGCCATCAATTCCTCTGAGAATCTTGTATGTGGTGATCATGTCGCTTCTAACTCTTCTATCTTTCAGCGACTGGGGCCTCCACTCTTCAGAAAGAATTGGTTGGCATAATCCTTGTACTCGAACGAGTATATGAATCCAAAGTTGACACGATAATTGAAAGTGAGTCCTGGTCATCCTTAACTGCACTTACCTTCCCAAGGAATAAGGGTGAAATGCTTGTCTCTGATGATAATCACAGATATAATGAAATAATCAATGATGGAGTCAGAGTTTGTCTCCTGTATAATCCTTCCCATATTGATCTCCGAATGCATGATAGAACGGATTAGTTAACCAAACTTTCACTCCTAAAGAGGGCATTAATTACCATCCTGGACTGCCTTTGGGCAGCCTGAGGGCAGAAATATTCCGGAAACATCAACAAAATCTCGTAGACTTAAGGAAAAGTTAAATTCACACCACTTACTTCATCTAACACCATTCACTTATACAGGAAGAATCGCACGTTTATGGATGATCTAATAAGGTTAGCAGACTTCTAGATGTTACCACTGCTAGGGTTAGGCTCGGCCACAAGTACCTCTGGGAGTTTGCATCATCTGCTGATGTAGAGTTGACAAAATGTAAACTCTGTCAGCAGAACTATCCGCATACGTTGCGTCATTATATAATGGAATGGGAAAAAATCGCGGAATTCAGAGATAACACCATCATAGAACCCAAGAAATGTGTCAGTACTCCATTCATAATGATGTACTGCCAGGAATCTTAGCCAAGTATCCAAAATTTATTTGCTTGCTGTAGGTGCAGCCTGCACATGACTGTAAAGCTGCCGCCCAGTTGGGTGGGTGTGGAGCACATGACTGTAAAGCTGCCGCCCCGTTGGGTGGGTGTGGAGCACATGACTGTAAAGCTGCCGCCCAGTTGGGTGGGTGTGGAGCAAGACTTGAACCTGTGTGACTCACCATAGATGTAAAGTGCCTTGTATAGTGACTGTTGTGAGCTTCTTGTTGAATCACTTGTGATATAAAAAGATTCTTGATATGTATATGTATTTATACATATACATATTTGATGTATATGTATATGTATTTGACATATTTGTACATATGCATGTACATGTGTATGTAATATTAACAATTGTGTAAGTAACTTCACCAGATTATCACTTGCTTAGCAAAACGAACTATGGGGTTCAGTTCCTGAACCCTTTATGTGCCTCTGTAACGGTTTCCACCACTACCCACGGGATGGGTATGGGGTGCATAATAAAAAAATTAAATTTAAAACGCAAAACAAAAACGCGTGTGCGCGCGTGCGTGCGCACATGGAACTCATTTTAGGGCCATATTCAGGGCCTTGGGACTGCATGAGGGTCCGTAAGATGGTCAGGAGCAAGTCCTAAGCCAGCATGACTGTAGAGCCAGCATGACTGTTGAGCCAGCATGACTGTTGAGCCAGCATGACTGTTGAGCCAGCATGACTGTTGAGCCGCATGACTGTAGAGCCAGCATGACTGTTGAGCCAGCATGACTGTTGAGCCAGCATGACTGTTGAGCCAGCATGACTGTTGAGCCACCATGACTGTAGAGCCACCATGACTGTAGAGCCAGCATGACTGTTGAGCCAGCATGACTGTAGAGCCAGCATGACTGTAGAGCCACCATGACTGTAGAGCCAGCATGACTGTTGAGCCAGCATGACTGTAGAGCCAGCATGACTGTAGAGCCACCATGACTGTTGAGCCCCATGACTGTTGAGCCAGCATGACTGTTGAGCCAGCATGACTGTTGAGCCAGCATGACTGTTGAGCCAGCATGACTGTAGAGCCAGCATGACTGTTGAGCGAGCATGACTGTTGAGCGAGCATGACTGTTGAGCAGCATGACTGTTGAGCGAGCATGACTGTTGAGCCAGCATGACTGTTGAGCCAGCATGACTGTTGAGCCAGCATGACTGTTGAGCCAGCATGACTGTTGAGCCAGCATGACTGTTGAGCCAGCATGACTGTAGAGCCAGCATGACTGTAGAGCCAGCATGACTGTTGAGCGAGCATGATGTGAGCCAGCATGACTGTAGAGCCAGCATGACTGTTGAGCGAGCATGACTGTTGAGCCAGCATGACTGTAGAGCCAGCATGACTGTAGAGCCAGCATGACTGTAGAGCCAGCATGACTGTAGAGCCAGCATGACTGTAGAGCCAGCATGACTGTTGGCCACCATGACTGTAGAGCCAGCATGACTGTTGAGCCACCATGACTGTAGAGCCACCATGACTGTAGAGCCACCATGACTGTAGAGCCAGCATGACTGTAGAGCCAGCATGACTGTAGAGCCAGCATGACTGTTGAGCCACCATGACTGTAGAGCCAGCATGACTGTAGAGCCAGCATGACTGTTGAGCCAGCATGACTGTAGAGCCAGCATGACTGTTGAGCCAGCATGACTGTAGAGCCAGCATGACTGTAGAGCCAGCATGACTGTTGAGCCAGCATGACTGTAGAGCCAGCATGACTGTTGAGCCAGCATGACTGTTGAGCCAGCATGACTGTGTGAGCCAGCATGACTGTAGAGCCAGCATGACTGTAGAGCCAGCATGACTGTAGAGCCAGCATGACTGTAGAGCCAGCATGACTGTAGAGTCAGCATGACTGTAGAGCCAGCATGACTGTAGAGCCAGCATGACTGTAGAGCCAGCATGACTGTGAGCCAGCATGACTGTAGAGCCAGCATGACTGGAACCAGCATGACTGTAGAGCCAGCATGACTGTTGAGCCAGCATGACTGTAGAGCCAGCATGACTGTAGAGCCAGCATGACTGTAGAGCCAGCATGACTGTAGAGCCAGCATGACTGTTGAGCCAGCATGACTGTAGAGCCAGCATGACTGTTGAGCCAGCATGACTGTAAAGCCAGCATGATTGTAGAGCCAGCATGACTGTTGAGGCAGCATGACTGTTGAGCAGCATGACTGTTGAGGCAGCATGACTGTTGAGGCAGCATGACTTGAGGCAGCATAAACTGTGAGCCAGCATGAACTTAGAGCCAGCATGACTGTAGAGCCAGCATGACTGTAGAGCCAGCATGACTGTAGAGCCAGCATGACTGTAGAGCCAGCATGACTGTAGTGCCAGCATGACTGTAGAGCCAGCATGACTGTTGAGGCAGCATGACTGTTGAGGCAGCATGACTGTTTGAGGCAGCATGATGTTGAGCAGCATGACTGATGAGGCAGCATGACTGTTGAGGCAGCATAACTGTTGAGCCAGCATGACTGTAGAGCCAGCATGACTGTAGAGCCAGCATGACTGTAGAGCCAGCATGACTGTAGAGCCAGCATGACTGTAGAGCCAGCATGACTGTAGAGCCAGCATGACTGTAGAGCCAGCATGACTGTTGATGCAGCATGACTGTTGAGCCAGCATGACTGTAGAGCCAGCATGACTGTAGAGCCAGCATGACTGTAGAGCCAGCATGACTGTAGAGCCAGCATGACTGTAGAGCCAGCATGACTGTAGAGCCAGCATGACTGTAGAGCCAGCATGACTGTTGAGCCACCATGACTGTAGAGCCAGCATGACTGTAGAGCCAGCATGACTGTAGAGCCAGCATGACTGTTGAGGCAGCATGACTGTAGAGCCCGCATGACTGTAGAGCCAGCATGACTGTAGAGCAGCATGACTGTTGAGCAGCATGACTGTAGAGCCAGCCTGACTGTTGAGCCAGCATGACTGTGAGCCAGCATGACTGTTGAGGCAGCATGACGTTGAGGCAGCATGAGTTGAGGCAGCATGACTGTTGAGGCAGCATGACTGTTGAGGCAGCATGACTGTTGAGGCAGCATAACTGTTGAGCCAGCATGACTGTAGAGCCAGCATGACTGTTGAGCCAGCATGACTGTAGAGCCAGCATGACTGTAGAGCCAGCATGACTGTAGAGCAGCATGACTGTAGAGCCAGCATGACTGTAGAGCCAGCATGACTGTAGAGCCAGCCTGACTGTTGAGCCAGCATGACTGTAGAGCCAGCATGACTGTA
>WNGS01163555.1:10007634-10029976 GCA_020271785.1 Procambarus virginalis
ACACCAGCAGCAGCAGAATAAGCAGCAGCAGAATATAGATTAAGCTAGGTAACGTAGGTTAGATTAAGCTAGGTAACGGGGGGTTAGATTAAGCTAGGTAACGTGGGGGTTAGATTAAGCTAGGTAACGTAGGGTTAGATTAAGCTAGGGTAACGGGGGGGTTAGATTAAGCTAGGTAACATAGGGGTAGATTAAGCTAGGTAACGTGGGGGTTAGATTAAGCTAGGTAACGTAGGGTTAGATTAAGCTAGGTAACGTGGGGGTTAGATTAAGCTAGGTAACGTAGGTTAGATTAAGCTAGGTAACGTGGGGGTTAGATTAAGCTAGGTAACGTAGGGTTAGATTAAGCTAGGTAACGTGGGGGTTGATTAAGCTAGGTAACGTAGGGTTAGATTAAGCTAGGTAACGTGGGGGTTAGATTAAGCTAGGTAACGTAGGGTTAGATTAAGCTAGGTAACGTGGGGGTTAGATTAAGCTAGGTAACGTGGGGTTTAGAGTGCGTGAGGTTAGGTTTGGTTGGGGTAGGTTAGGTTAGGTTGTGGTGTTGCGGATGTTTACATCTGGGATGGGATTGCACGGGTCTCTCTTGACGTGCCAGTAGTACAGCGTGTTGAATATCTGGGCGTGGTTGGGAGGATGTGTCGTGGGAGAGTGTGGTTTTTGTCGTTCTTCAGTCAAAGTGCCTGGGGCAAGATTCACGAAGAAGTTACACAAACACTTACGAGCTTGTACATCTTTTCTCTATCTATGGCGGCTTTGTTTACAATTTTTAAACAGTTAATGAGCTCCGAAGCACCAGGAGGCTGTTCATAACAATAACAACAGTTGATTGGCAAGTTTTCATGCTTGTAAACCTGTTTAATAAATGTAACTAAAGCCATCAAAGATTGAGGAAAGATGTACACGTTCGTAAGTACTTGCGTAACTGCTTCGTGAATCTGGCCCCAGGTCACTAGGAGGGTTGAGGGCTTCTTACTCTTAGTGCAGGTGGTTGGGGTTTGTAGCAAGGCAGCCTGAGGAGTGACTTGGGAAGGCGTGATAAGTAGTTATTTAGGAGTTTGTCCAGTATCAGTTGAACTGTTTTGTTTACAGCAATGGTAGAGTGTTAGGTTAGATGTCAGTGTCTGTAGCTGTGGCTGGGTGTGTGTCGGGTCAGTCTTGAGGATGGTTGGATTACTTGTGTGAAGAATTTAGTTAGGAGTCGGGCCAGTGTCTTTTCTAGTGCATTTCCAATGCCACTGATAAGTGTTTCGACAAGATCTGTGCTCAGATGCGAGAGTTGTAGGAGAGGATTGGACTGTGGGGGTGCAGGATGGTCACCTTGAAGTGTTTCCGGGGCTTAGCGTCCCCGCGGCCCGGTCGTCGACCAGGCCTCCTCGTTGCTGGACTGGTCAACCAGGCTGTTTGACGCGGCTGCTCGCAGCCTGACGTATGAAACACAGCCTGGTTGATCAGTGATCAGTGTCCCCGGTCAGTGACAGACATATCATGCTAAGGTTGTGGCTGAATGAGTAGCAGTAGTGGATGACAGACTGAGTTAGGTTGCATCAGTGCATTACTGTTTTTCGTGTTGCTGATCGGAGTGTCTTAATAGTAGTTATTGCAGGTATATATAAGGACATTGTTTGAGTGCAATGTCATGATCGCCTCCACAGTTTGAACAGTTGAGTGTATCTGACGCACAGTCTTGTGTGTAATGGGAACCAGAGCATTTCCCACATTTGATGTCTTTTGTGCATCCTTTTGAGATATGGTTAAATCCTTTACATCTAAAGCATTGTGTGGGAGGTGGTTCCGTCCACCTGTAAGCCGTTAATCCAAACCTGATCAGGGGAAAGTAGTTTATAGATGTAAGTAGGGCAGTGCTTGTATCACTCAGTTCCCGTTTGTTCTACAAAATGTCATGTGCCTGAAGCTGTGTCTTGATGCCGTCTGCGCTAATGTCTAAAACATGTCGGATTATATGTTACTAATCTGTCACCTAATGGTTTGTAGCACCTCACTTTGTATCCACAGATGTCAGTAACGTCAGAAAACTCTAGCTCATCGTTGTATCTGTGGTCCACTGTGTCCGTCGTTGTTTGGACCCAACAAACGAAGGAACTTCGTTTGTTGGGTCTTATACCGTTCACATTGATGTTAAATATCCTGTGAATTGCATGGTATAGGATATTTTGTGCCCTACTATTTTCATAAACACTCCTATCCTCGGATGTATTGTCATGAAAGGCAATGATTAACGTTTTCAAATCAAGATAACTCGTCCTACGTTGGTTGAGCGGAGGATGTTAATACGCAGACGGCGTGGGGCCGGGATGTTTACCTCTGGTTGCTGGCGGCACTTCGCCTCTAATCTGTCTGTTTTACTACGATGTTTACTGTCCAGGACAACTGCTTCTGGATGCTCCTCTGAGACCGGAGGACCATCTTGATCTGAATGCGTGCCATGTAACAGTGGAGTCTTACAACCCTTAGTGGTGTTGTGACTGTGCAGGAGACGCTGTGAGCATCCCCAGCCGCCGCCATGTTGCCAACACCTGACCAGTATTGGTGTTTAACACCTGAGCAGTTCTGGTACTGTACACTCCACCAGTGTTGGGACTCCACACCTGACTATTGTTAGTGCGCCTACCTGCCACAGGTAACGGTAACCCAACCTGATCCTGGCAACCACTGGGTCGCACAGTCTGGTGGACGTTTTGTTCTGCCCATAATCAAAGCATTCGGATCTAAACAAATCAAAGATTTTTGTACTGGTGCTTTCCGGCCCTTGCGGGTCATAAATTTCTTTCCTATTGGACCTAAGTGTTTGGAACAATATAGTCTTAATGGCAGGAATGGGGGTATCTAGGTCTAATTCAACTTCTTGTTTGTTGCACGAAAACCCTTTACTCTGTGCAGCGATGAAGTCATTTATAATTGCTAGTATGAGGTTCTTGCTGTCGATCTTGCAGGAGAAATTTTCGATTAATCGAAGATTGCTTGAAGACTTTGAATCACAAAATATTATTCCTCCTCCTCCTTTGTTTTTTATTATACCGGTAGCTAGTTGTAGTACCGCTAGCTTTTTGTGTAGAGGTCAGCCCTTTGTATAACCTGACACTAATAGTCTGTGTGCAAATATTTTTTGTATAAAACGACGTGCTGCTGCAGTCATTCCAGTAGACGACTGAACTGAGCCGTCGGTGTAGACACAGTGCTCGTAAAGTCTTAAAATTTTGATGGAGGAGGCAATTGTTTCAAGTGTGACAGCTTTCAGAAGAACAAGAGTCTCATTACCTTTCTTGGTGACAAGTGTGTATGATACTTGAATGTAGGGTACAGATAAAGAGGAATAGCAGAGACAGGTAGATTGTACTTAAAAGGAATGTTCAGCTGGATGAGATTGTCGGCCAATTTACTCAGCCATTTATCATAAAAGGAGTGAGTCGGTGTTGGCACCAGTCAATAGGGTGTTAACAGCACAGAATAAGTTGTCTCTGGGTAAGGC
Source organism: Procambarus virginalis (assembly GCA_020271785.1). NCBI lineage: Eukaryota > Metazoa > Arthropoda > Malacostraca > Decapoda > Cambaridae > Procambarus > Procambarus virginalis. The sequence goes on from WNGS01163555.1 coordinate 10,011,125, forward strand.
AGGAGATGTAGGGTATCTAAGAACTTTAAGGCAAAATATAGTGTTGACATTCATTATTCTCTCTAATATTGTTGGAAGTTGCAATTCTTCCCTCATGTTGATGAGTATTGTGCATCTTGGGGCACCAAGAATTATCCTCGTGACTTCGTTCTGTACTACTTCTAGTGTGTTCAAAACAGAGCTGGGGAAGCTAATTAGATGCAAGGCATGATAGAGGTCTAACTAGAGATCTGACAAACATCATGTAGAATAATCTAGCATATTTAACATTGATACAATATTCTTACTAGTAAGCATTTTCAGTGGTTTGATTCTTTTAACCTACGACGAAGGTCGATTACAATGTAACTGTTGATACCTACTCCAAGGTATTTGTGTAGCCCACATGTTTCAATATTCTGGTTGTTGGCCTTGAAAGTTATAGGGACAGTAGATCTTTCTTGGGGGGAATGGAGAGCTCTGGATTTTGTTATAGAGAAACCAAGACTATATTCAATGTTTCTTGCAGCGAGTGTATAAAGTGCAGGTTTTTTATTTTTATTGTTAGCACATTTAGGTACATGGGCATTTGTGCAGCTACCCTAGACTATATGAAGGGGAGTACAAAGTGTGTCAAAAAACTAGATCGACGCGAGCCGGAGATGCAAATCTGCGGGAACTGCACATACGCCTCATCCTTCGTAAGGGGCATGGGACTGCCAGGCCGTGTGTAACCCTCTCTCTCTCACACCACCAAGAAGGTATTCACACTCCCGCACGAGAGCACCAAGGCTCTCTAAACCCATTCTTACATCGTGAAATTAAGATTGCTATTAGCACATTTAGGTAAATCTGCATTTATACAGCTGCCCTTGACTATACGACGGGCTATTTAGTTATTCCTAAATTAATGCCAGTCAAATGTAAAAAATATTATCATATTCTATTATGTCTCGGCTGAATGTTAAGATTTGACCCACTTATGGGTCTCGGAGAAGTGCTTCGACAGCCACGCCTCGTAAGTGTGAGGCAGGTCTTAAGGGTGAGGCTGTACTCCCAAGAACGTGTTTTAGGCTGAAGTCAGAGAGAGTTCATTAGGCAGTTGTACAAACGTGACAAAGTGAAAGTGAAGGTGAGAATGCAGGTGTGAGGTTAGATTAATAAATGGAATTATATGACAGTTAAAATAAGAAAGAGTTTACGTATGTGTGTTCTTGTTATAAGCGTGATAATATGAGGGCGAGGACAAGTATGAGAGTAGGTATGAGGGTAATGTAACAAAACATGATATGAGTGAGGAGAAGCATGAGGGTGACTCGTGAACGCAACACTTAAACACTGACAACTCCTGCCGATCCGTGTGCAAGAAACACTGGCCTGCCAATACATCTTATCTGACCCCACAGCACTCCAAGGCGGGGAATCAACATATAGATTGAAATGAAAACAAGTTATGGAGTGTTTGTCCCGTCCCTATGTACTATGTACTTTAGGGAAAGCCTTCAAGCGTTCGTTACAGTGAGAGTTCGTTGTACGGACGCATCGCCTCTGCAGTTTGACCGGCCGAGGTCCTATAGAGGGGCTGAGATTAGCATGTAATTTGCGCACATAAAACAAGTCATTAATGCTAAACCAGAGCCCGCACCTTGACCGTCACTGCGGGCTTTTTCCCATTATTAACGGCGAGGTTCATAATGCTTCAGGTCCCACAGGGCGAGGCTGTGCCTCTCGCTGGCGGCCCTGGTAGCCACTCCTACCTTCAGCCCTGATCACATATGTCTATTTTCAGGGATATATTACAATTTGCATCTGATCATTCGTCTGGAGAGTTAATTAACTATTAATTAGGTTTCTGAGCAAAATGTTGTGGTAGTCGGGAGCCGGCTGCCTGGCGAGCAATGTGTGGTTTATCTTGTATCGGTCCACATTAGCATTTTCTGATTGTTTCGTCACTTGCAAGGTCTGTCTGGGTAATACCCAGGGAAGCAGGGGGCAGTATATTTAATGAAGCCCGCACACACCTGCTCAACATACACCGGGCGAGTGGCTTCAGCAGGGTTCACCACGGAGGAGTGTGACGCCCCACCTGAGACGGGCCAAGGACCTCCTGACGGCGGCACTAACGAGGCCAGACACACCACCGTCAGGACTTCCACAGTTTGTTTTCGACGCCGCGTTAACCCGACCACCTAAATTTTTATGATAGTCTGAGAGTCCCAATTACAAAACACTTGCTGAATTAGTGTTCGTTGGTTTATGATGGGTGGAAGGTGGCCTCTGCGGGTACCTGGCCAACGGGGCGGTGTGGCGTCCCCGAGGGCGGGATAAGGCAAGCTTTACACACCCGGTCACGACTGAGGGGCGCCTCCTTAACAACACCTCAGGAGAGAGCTTGGTAGCACCTTGTCTCTCATGCCGGGGCTTGTCATCCCTTCAATCGGGTTGCAGCTGCAATATGCACACTCACGCTCGCACGCAATCACGAACGCTCACTCACACACACAGTTGATTGCCAGATAAGAGACAGGACCAAAGAGTCAAAGCTTAGCCCCCGCAAGCGCAATTAGGTGAGTACACAGACAACTTGCTCACAGTTTAATATCTTGTGGTAGTAGAAATAAGCTGTCCGGGTAATGGATCAGGAGGCAAGAGCCTGTCATTCAGAGAACGACATTAATAGGAAATGACAGAGCCTTTATCAGGCCAACCACAGGACGCACAACCAGGTCCAGGTAGGACAGACGACTCATGTATACTGGTTGAGTGCTCAGTAACTCACTACGCTCTATGTTGTCTAACAGATCTGTCACTCTGTCCAGGGAGGACAAGAAATATTTATATATGTGGGTTAGCAATGTATAAATATTTGGTCACGTCTGCCATCGAAAATAAACTAAAAAAAATTAAGAGTGGTGACCCTGTAAGACAAAGGATTACTGCACATAAATGCTGACAAGCATTTGATAGGATTAACACATGATTTAATCAAATGTATAAAGAATCAAAGCACATAAGCACAAGGGCGTGGATTAGCACAGGCACAACAGACTAGAGAACAGAAGAGGTTGGCAGTCCGCACATTAATGACCTTGAAATACACGGTGACATGATCACAGAGTGTATGATACAGAGAGGAGTAGATCAAGGGCTTAAGGATGTCTTTTCAGAGGAGGAAAGACAGAACAAGGTGGAGATATGTGGAAATTTTAAGCACAAATAAATCGCAAAAGTGTGAAGAAATATTTGTTTGGTGCGTGTGTTAACAAAGGGTTGCGCTTGAAACAGAAATCGTCGAACCACCTCGATTAATAACTTCAAGAATTAGTTTACCAGATCATTAGAACTTATGAAAATGTTATACCATCATTTAAAGTAGCTAAAAGGCGGAACCCTGGAGCTAAATTTCGTTCTCTATAGACAGTGGCAAGCACACACAAAATTCATCAACACACACCGGACTTTAGTATGATTTCGTTTACAATTTGCATCTCTTGTTTTTATCCTTCTAGCAACCTTTTAACCCTTCTGGGAAGCTTTAATGTTTCTTTACCCTGTTGTTTTTTTAGCCAGCTTACGCTGCATACCAGGAGGTGTTTAGCGCCACCCCGGAGAACAGTATGTTAATTGTTAGGTCATCACAGCTCCTCACCCCGGGAACTAGGACAACGCTGTCGGCCTTCATATAATATTATTTCTACATAAAGTTTTTATTGGGCTGAAAACCGAAGTCGACACATAACTATTCTTTTAGAGAAAAACTTATTCTCGTGGTAAATGATTGTTATCCGTTTTCTATTAGCTTGTTACATACTTTCAATGCTCATTGTCAGTTTCTTACGTATATTTTGCGCTCTCCAATAGGTTCGTGCTAACCTTCTGTACTTCCTCTTAGCTTGTTGCCCAGGGGTTATATTGCCATACTGACTTAGTGCTTTCCCCTGATAATTACCTTTACATTAACGACACGTATTTCTACTTTCTCTGATAATTCTACTTGCTGCTGCTAATGTTATGTGAAAGTTATACATGAAAGCAACTTGTATCTAATATTTTACTCATCCCCTCAAGTTGATGATTCCGAGGAAACTTGAGGACGCTGAGATCCAAGATCTTAGTAATTTAAGTGATAAATGATCTTATGATAAGATCTAAGTGATCTTAGTGATAAGATCTATGTGATCTTATCTTAGCGATAAGAGACTCTAGTCGACTGAGGCGACTAGATTGACTATTGTGACGTGAATACATTTAAACAAATTGTTCAGAGTTAAACCTAAAATGCTTCAGTATAATAAACAGTTTAATACATAAATAAACATCTGATAAAGTAGATGTACATTTAACCGTTTCTGCCCGCGATTAAGAGGCAAGATTAAAACATTTCATTACAATTATCAGAGGAGTCTCAAGGGAAACTTAAAACGTTTCACAAAAGTTCTCAGGGAATACGAAACGACGATGAGAATCGGTAAAAGTGTCAGCAAGGTTCTCGGGGAATGGCCTAAACGTTTCTTGCAGCATGAAGAGAACTTTGAGATAATAAAGTGAAAAGTGTGTGCCTCGGTATATTTTTTTATTTATGGAAGTTACCTATTAGTGAAACTGCAGAGGGAGCTGCCAGAAAGTCAGATAATTTCGCAAGAAACAAAATTAAAAAGTTCAGACATAACTCTACACTGGAAATGGAGGATAACATAACACAAAAATGTGGAAACAGGGACGAATTTTGTGCCCATTCACGACTCAAGTGAGCAAAGAACAGCACTAGTCCATGGCTCAAGTGACAGTTCTCCGAAGCGAAAAGAAGTTGAATGTGAACACGAGGAGATACAGACAAGAAAACAGAACCATAAGAACTACAAGAAGAGAGGAATGGTGGGTTGCGTGGGCCCCAAGCCTCTGACTGGCCCATGAAATATTACTTATTTCAGCCTTACTCAGGCGGCGGATGAAAGGGTGGGAGCTGGAGACAGATGAGCCGGAAAGAACATAACAGTAAAGGAAACTGCAAACGCTTATTGCCCCATACGCAAGATGCCAGGATGAACTGCTCTAGCTAAATAGTCGCAGCTAAATGTGGTATATCACAACATAAGATAGTGGATACGAGTTCATTCAACTTAAAAAAAAAATGCGACAAGAAACATGAGGAATGAAAGTCAATTCCTTAACTGACCACTAACTGGAGAGGCGAGGACCGGGAGCTAACGCTCGAGCAAGCGCCTGTCGAATACATTCTTGTACACACGCACACAAGTACTGCAAAAACATTTACGAAGATGGAGGAGAAAATTAAGCAAATCAAGACATGGCACTAGAATATGAACGAGTCGCTCAATTGCTAGGTGTACACACTCTAATATTTAAATATATAAATTATGACGATCTCGTCGAAATAGATCAACGAAAAACCAAACGGTTTGATAAAGGACAAGCAAAACAAGATTTTTCTTTAGCTTAATAAAATTAGTAAAATATAGAAATTGGGGAAAATACAACAATTTAGAGAAATACGTCATACGATACAGAAACTATGATATGATAAGAGTTGAATAACTAAGAATTAGGATGGAACAGCTATAATGTAATAAATGTAAAGCTACAAGTATGGACAATACGAAACTAAAAAGACAAAGAGCATTTTAAGAGAAAATATTTGAAATTCAGATATATGAGGAGCAAATACAGTTAGTTTTAATGGGCATTGGCTGGTACTGCCAAGCGTACGGTACCCTTGCACCACTACACCACGACATGGTGGAGTGCACGGGAGCATTACGTGAAACTCCCTGACTGGACTTCAGTGGAAGCCTCAGGACCCTTAGATGATTCAGTAGAATCCCTGGTTACATTGCTTTGGACCATGTCGTGATGTAGTGGCCTTGGGCATGGGCTTATATATATATATATATATATATATATATATATTATATATAAATATAGGTTCGGGCTATATATGTATACGGGCTATATATATATATCTATTATATATATATATGATATATATATATATATAATATATATATATATATATATATATATATATATATATATATTATATATATATATATAATAGAGTATTTGGTAGCAGTCTTTCTTGTAANCATAAGAGGTCAACAAGCACCACCAGAGGTCAACAAGCACCACAAGGGGTCACCAAGCACCACAAGAGGTCAACAAGCACCACCAGAGGTCACCAAGCAACACAAGAGGTCACCAAGCAGCAGTACTGACCATGGGTAGCCGCCGTCGGTGGACGGGCGAATATGCTGGAGTTTAACAATAGTATAACCTTAATGAGGATGCTTAATGTAATTTAAATAATTAAAGCCTGGCACTTCACACGGAGGCGTAATTCGGACCAGAATCCTCCTTGATCCACTGTGCTAAAAGTCACCCAGTAACGCGGCGTATTTAATTAGAAAATGATGATATACAAGCATGAATTTTGCGTATTTAATTATGTAATTATGAATATGCAGGTGTCTGTTTTGTATTCCATTGTAAAATAACAGGAGCGTTACGCCGCACTGTCAAGTATACCACACATATTTACTGAAGGTGTTTGCAGTGGAATAAATTGTATTCAAATCCCGGACACATTTGTCAGTGAATTCACCCAGCTATTAAGGATTGATTTATTCTAAATTATAATGTTCAGGAACTATTACCTGTTTATTCACCATTTTTTCTGCCCCTGAAACAGTCGAGTCATTATTTGTCATGGGCGAATTTCGCCTTACTTACTAGTTTGATGATAGTCCGTTTTCCCCCCAGCGCTCGAGTTAGGGTTTAGTCTGAGTGTGTTTAGAGCAGTTATCATACAGTCATCCTTTGTTATGGTTGGAGTGCATTCACCAGTTATTGTTTACTATTGAACCTTCATACATAAAAGGTGCATTATTTTTCACTCTGATATAAAATGAAAATTAAACTTGTGTTAACCTTTCTCACCGAGACCACAGTGAACAGTAATGGATGGTAATAAATGGGAATGCATGGTAATAAATGGGAAAGTATGGTAATAAATGGGAAAGTATGGTAATAAATGGGAAAGTATGGTAATAAATGGGAAAGTATGGTAATAAATGGGAAAGTATGGTAATAAAATGGGAATATATGGTAATAAATGGCAATGCATGGTAATATATGTGAACGTATGGGATAAATGTGAATGTGTAGTAATACATATGAGAGACGAGGCTGTATGAATGTATGTTAATGAATGTGGAAATATTAGTGAATGTAATGCTTTATTATTTATGTGAATACACTTTATTAATACGGCTGGATAATAATACATTCAAATGTATATTAACTAATGGTAATGTATGATACTGAATGTGAATGTCAGGTAATGAATGACGCGGTGGGTATGTTAATTTGTTGTCTTGAGTGATTGTATTGGCAGTGTGTGTGTACTCACCTAATTGAACTCACCTAATTGTGCTTGCGGGGGTTGAGCTCTGGCTCTTTGGTCCCGTCTCTCAACCGTCAATCAACTGGTATACAGGTTCCTGAGCCTATTGGGCTCTATCATATCTACATTTGAAACTGTGTATGGAGTCAGCCTCCACCACATCACTTGCTAACGCATTCCATTTGTCAACCAACCACTCTGATACTAAAAAAGTTCTTTCTAATATTTCTGTGTGTGACTGTAAGGAAGTGTGACTGTATGGAAGTGTGTGACTGTAAGGAAGTGTGACTGTATGGAAGTGTGTGACTGTATGGAAGTGTGTGACTGTATGGAAATGTGTGGCTGTATGGAAGTGTGTGACTGTATGGAAGTGTGTGACTGTATGGAAGTGTGACTGTATGGAAGTGTAGTCACCAATTTGTACTCACCTATTTGTGCTTGCGGGGGTTGAGCTTTGGCTCTTTGGTCCCGCCTCTCAACTGTCAATCAACTGGTGTACAGATTCCTGAGCCTACTGGGCTCTATCATATCTACATTTAAAACTGTGTATGGAGTCAGCCTCCACCACATCACTGCCTAATGCATTCCATCCGTTAACTACTCTGACACTGAAAAAGTTCCTTCTAACGTCTCTGTGGCTCATCTGGGTACTAAGTTTCCACCTGTGTCCCCTTGTTCGCGTCCCACCAGTGTTGAATAATTTATCCTTGTTTACCCGGTCGATTCCTCTGAGGATTTTGTTGGTTGTGATCATGTCTCCCTTTACTCTTCTGTCTTCCAGTGTCGTAAGTGTGTGACTGTATGGAAGTGTGTGACTGTATGGAAGTGTGTGACTGTACGTAAGTGTGTGACTGTACGTAAGTGTGTGACTGTATGGAAGTGTGTGACTGTATGGAAGTGTGTGACTGTATGGAAGTGTGTGACTGTATGGAAGTGTGTGACTGTATGGAAGTGTGTGACTGTATGGAAGTGTGTGACTGTATGGAAGTGTGTGACTGTACTGAAGTTTGTGAATGCACACAAGTGTTTGTGATTCTTTCAGCCCATCCTCCTGTTTATGTGTGTGTACGTCTGGATGTGAACGTAGTAATATACCGCATGGTGAGGGATGTTATTGTGAATGATAATGAATGGCAATGAATATAATTTATTGTAATTCGTTTCGTAAATCACGTCAATTCAATGTGTGTGTATGAGTGAGTGAAAGTGTATGTTCATGGACTCTGGGTGTGAGGGTGCTGAAAGATTCTTCATTGCAATGTTTGTATAATTTAGATATGCTGTATGTACATTTTGAGAGTCTCTGGAGTACAGTGCCTGCGTTCTTAACTCACAATTGAGAATCCCGGGTTCGATCCCTAGGCAAGACAAAATGTTGAGCTCCTTTCCTTTCACCTGATGTACCTGCTCACCTCGCAGGAAATAGGTGGGCCGGGACCTGGGAGGGTCAATAATTCAACCACAGGGGGAGCCCTGATAAATATTCACACCCTTCCTTTCCCCAATAAAATGAATTCGAATCGTCACACAGGGTGAGTGGTGTGTATGACCATGAATGTGAATATATGGTCATTCACGCTCTATTTCGAGTTATGCCTCAATACGAATTTTCATCAATCAATAAAATAATCAATCGATCGATATCTATCTCTTTTATTCCTAAGTGATATATTTTTGCTCTGACTCCTGTCTCTCCAGTCTTGACCCCGTCCACACCTGTGTGTGGGCTTCATGCCTTCACTGTCACCAGCCTAGTCTCCACCACTCATAATCCTCTTCACTCTCACACGCACTCTCATACGTACTCTCACGCGCACTCTCACACTCACTCTTACACACACTCTCACGCGCACTCACTCTCACACACACTCTCACACACGCACTCTCACTATTACGCTGCCTGTGCCTTGCTTTGCCTGCATCCCTCCTTCACCTCACTCTCAGATCGTGACCTGCACGCCCCTGCGCCCGTCTCTCACTCCCTCTCCTCTTCCTCCATCTTCACACGTCCGCCCTCTTCCCTATCCATTTACATTTCCTGTAAACACCCTCTTCTTTTGCCGTATTGCAGCTCCCTACTACTTCCTTCACTCCTCTCTCTGGCCGCCTATTATTCTTTCTCGCTCTACTCTTGGCTGTTGCTTCACCTCTCTTCCTCCCGTTGTTTGACGTCTCAATTTTTGTTATACGTTTGTTCCTCTCCTTTTTACCTTTCTCCCCCGTTTCTTCCTCCTCCTACCTTACTTCTTTCCCTATTCCACCCATATATTTCTCTCCACCTCTTACACTTTCTCCTGTCCTACCCACCCACGTTATCCCGTCTCTCACTTCTTTCTTTTTGTCTTTATATCCAGACGTCTCTTATGCCTCACCTCATACGTCTGCTTTCTCCTCACACCTCACGTCTATACCTCACACTCCTGCCTCACCTCTACCCACTCTCCTCCACCTATCTCTCTCCCCCTCCCCCATCTCCTCTCCAGCAAAATATGTAAATTCCAGGATTTGTTTGGCCACTTCACTTGAGAGAAAATTATTTCAGACCATCCCTAGTTCCGATTAAATGCATATTATTTTTATTTCGTTGTGTGAAGTAAATTTACATACCAAAAGAGATACTTGTCCCTCTTAGTTAGTTAAAGAAAGAATGAGTTGGGTCTTTTTGGGGAGGTCCTTGTGTAGCGAGAGGTGTGGAGGTCTTTTTTTAGGTCTGAGGTGGAAAGGGGTTAAGGGGGTGTTTGGGGTGTAGATGGGAGAAGGAGGAGGATGTGTGGTGGGTCGGGTGGAAGGGGTGAGGGTTAGGCCTTTTCCAGAATGGGTTGATGAAGGCGCGGGGAACGACGAGCCAACTGTACAAAACATTTTATTCACCAATGGAAATTCTGTAGTGTTTTTTTTTCTCGTGAGATCTTCTACCTCGCGAATGTTATTTCTTTTATTTTTTGGAAGGACGATCCAGGAAGAACGTTTCCAGACCTCTTTAAGAAAAGTTTTTTACGTTACACAAATTGACTATTTATGTCTGGCAACCTCGTGTGTAACAACCATAATAATAACACCATCACCATGATTATTATCTTTGACCTCCTTCATGGGGCGAGGAGACACAACTGGCGCCATAACAGTAAAACTAAACAGTAATATATAAATAGTAAAAATAATAATAATGATGATAATAATAGTAAATCAGTAGGAGCCATGAAAAGGATTCGAACCTACTAACTTGGTACTTCTAAGCCAGCGCTCTACACTGCCACGCCACGACATGTAACCTAAAACTCCACTGAACCCTCTAGGATTCCTGAGGCTTACAACGGAAGCTCAATCTGGGTTTTTAGCATTGTGTCCAATGAAATAATAATAGTAATAATAATGCATAGGGGTATCACACTACCGTGACATATCAATGAGAAAATTAATTGGAGCAATGCGGGGATTCGAACCCTCGATCTGGGTACTCCCAGGGTGCGCACCGTACCTCTGGACCACGACATGGCCTAGAGGCGGTGAACTCCTCGCCATTAGCAGAGTGCTGGAATTTTAGGGAAACCTAGACTGGCTTCAGCAGGAACCTCCAGACGTCCTGTGGAGTCACTGGAATCCCAAGTTGAATAATTTATGCCATGTCGTGGTCCAGGGGTAAGGTGCGCGGCCTGGAAGTACCCAGGTCGAGGGTTCGAATCTTAGCATTGCTTCGGTGAATTTTCCCAGTAATAATAACAATAATACTGATAATACTCATAATAATAATAATACCAAAAAGCGGGCATGGTGGCACTCAGGTCATGATGGCACTCAGGTCATGGTGGCACTCAGGTTACGGTGCCACTTAGGTCATGGTGGCACTCAGGTCATGGTGGCACTCAGGTCATGATGGCACTCAGGTCACGGTGGTACTCAGGTCACGGTGACACTCAGGTCATGACGGCACTCAGGTCATGGTGGCACTCAGGTCACGGTGACACTCATGTCATGATGGGACTCAGGTCACGGTGGCACTCAGGTCATGGTGGCACTCGGATCACGGTGACACTCACGCCATGATGGCACACAGATCACGGTGGCACTCAGGTCATAGTGGCACTCAGGTCACGGTGGCACTCAGGTCATGGTGGCACTCAGGTCATGATGGCACTCAGGTCACGGTGGCACTCAGGTCACAGTGACACTCAGAGTTCCAAGTATTATATTCTAGACTCCAGTGGTGCCAATCCCTTGCCAATTATTCTCCAGGCCAAGTCTTGCTCCCACCTGTGGCAACACTGGCTTGTGCCTCTGCAACACCATGCTGGTCAATCCTTTGTTGGCAGGAATTACTAATTAAACTAACAAGTTATTAATCAAATGGCGTCGTTAGCCTCTGATTGCCTTGTTAGTCAACGGTTAGAGCAGCTGTTATTTCCCCAGATCACAAGCCAGGCTCCGTTACCCAGAAAATATTACGGTAAAACAATACTCAAGTTGACCTCATCTGGCAAGGCAAAACAACACAGGTTTGTTCCGGTGATTTTAGAGACTCGTTACGTTTACGTGTTGACACTTGAAGTGGCGTGTGCGTGTGCGTGTGCGTGCGTGTGCGTGCGTGTGAGTGAGAGTTTGGACACGTTTGACGAACATCTCTTTAGCACAAGCGTGACAGGCAAGACACCAGGAAGAGTCTAGACACAAGTGAGGTATGGACGAGTGGCTGGAGAGATTGACCGGCGAATTAAAGAACCTGATTCTGTCAACACCTTCCGGGATCTGAGACCCAGTCACCGCCTCCTGGTTCCTGCATCCTCTCAACACCTGTGAGGTCCTGGGATCCTCTCAACACCTGCGTGGTCCTGGGATCCTCTCAACACCTGCGTGGTCCTGGGAGCCTCTCAACACCTGCGTGGTCCTGGGATCCTCTCAACACCTGCGTGGTCCTGGGATCCTCTCAACACCTGCGTGGTCCTGGGATCCTCTCAACACCTGCGTGATCCTGGGAGCCTCTCAACACCTGCGTGATCCTGGGATCCTCTCAACACCTGCGTGGTCCTGGGATCCTCTCAACACCTGCGTGGTCCTGGGATCCTCTCAACACCTGCGTGGTCCTGGGATCCTCTCAACACCTGCGTGGTCCTGGGATCCTCTCAACACCTGCGTGGTCCTGGGATCCTCTCAACACCTGCGTGGTCCTGGGATCCTCTCAACACCTGCGTGGTCCTGGGATCCTCTCAACACCTGCGTGGTCCTGGGATCCTCTCAACACCTGCGTGGTCCTGGGATCCTATAAACACATTTCAGACTCTCGAATTCTTTAAGGAACTTGCCTATTTCAGACAACTTACTATGTCTTTGGTTCGTGGCCTTCAAAACAACGCCTAAGTGTTCGTGTGCGTCCGCGCGCGCGCGCTCGTGTGTGTGTGTACTCACCTAGTTGTACTCACCTAGTTGTGCTTGCGGGGGTTGAGCTCTGGCTCTTTGGTCCCGCCTCTCAACCGTCAATCAACAGGTGTACAGTTTCCTGAGCCTAATGGGCTCTATCATATCTACACTTGAAACTGTGTATGGAGTCAGCCTCCACCACATCGCTTCCTAATGCATTCCATTTGTCAACCACTCTGACACTAAAAAGTTCTTTCTAATATCTCTGTGGCTCATTTGGGCACTCAGCTTCCACCTGTGTCCCCTAGTGCGTGTGCCCCTTGTGTTAAACAGCCTGTCTTTATCAACCCTGTCGATTCCCCTGAGAATCTTGAATGTGGTGATCATGTCCCCCTAACTCTTCTGTCTTCCAACGAAGTGAGGTTTAATTCCTGCAGTCTCCCGTAGCTCATACCTCTCAGCTCGGGTACTAGTCTGGTGGCAAACCTTTGAACCTTTTCCAGTTTAGTCTTATGCTTGACTAGATAGGGACTCCATGCTGGAGCCGCATACTCCAGGATTGGTCTGACATATGTGGTATATAATGTTCTGAAAGATTCCTTACACAAGTTTTTAAAGGCCGTTCTTATGTTAGCCAACCTGGCATATGCTGCTGATGTATCCTCTTGATATGAGCTTCAGGGGACAGGTCTGGCGTGATATCAACCCCCAGGCTTGCTCTCTCTCTCTGACTCTTGAAGTATTTCATCTCCCAAATGATACCTTGTATCTGGTCTCCTGCTTCCTACCTATCGTCATTNCACACACACACACCTGATTGAAGAAGGGTTATTGAACTCGAGGAGAGATACTGAAACCAAAAGGTTAGCATACCGAAAGGGAAACTATGAGGAGATAAGAAATTCCTAACAGACATAGCATGGGAAACAGAGCTCAGGGAAAAGACGGCCCAAGATATGATGGACTACATCACGCAAAAGTGCAAGGAAGCAGCAAACAAGTTTGTCCCAGTCCAAAAGGAAAACAGTGAAATGAAGATGAGAAACCCATGGTTTAATCAGAGATGTAGGCTAGCTAAGCAGCAAAGTAAAAGGGCATGGAGAAACTATAGGAATAACAGGACACTGGAGAGCAGAGAAAGATACCAGAATGCCAGGAATGAATATGTCAGGATGAGAAGAGAGGCGGAAAGACAATACGAAAACGACATCGCAAGCAAGGCAAAGACTCAGCCTAAATTGCTGCATAGCCACATCAGGAGAAAAACAACAGTAAAGGAACAGGTTATGAAATTAAGGATAGGGGCAGAAGGATTCACTACAAACGACAAGGAAGTATGTGAGGAACTGAATAAGAAATTCCAAGAGGTCTTCACCTTAGAGCAAGGAGAAATCCCAGAGTTAAGAGAGGGGATAGCTAACCAGGAACCACTGGAAGAGTTTGAGATTACAAGCGGGGAAGTAAGAAAGTGTTTACTAGAGTTGGATGTGAAAAAGGCTATAGGCCCAGATGGAATCTCCCCTTGGATACTTAAGGAAGGAGCAGAAGAACTGTGCCTACCACTCTCCATAGTGTATAACAAATCTCTGGCAACAGGGGAACTGCCAGAAATTTGGAAAGCAGCTAATGTAGTCCCGATATACGAGAAAGGGGATAGACAGGAGGCACTGAATTACAGGCCAGTGTCCCTAACCTGCATACCATGCAAGCTGATGGAGAAGATTGTGCGAAGAAAGCTAGTGGAGCACCTGGAGCGAAAGAACTTTGTAACACAGCACCAACATGGATTCAGGGATGGCAGGTCCTGCCTCACAGGGTTACTTGAATTCTACGACCAGGCAACAAAAATAAGGCAAGAAAGAGAAGGGTGGGCAGACTGCATATTTTTGGATTGTCAGAAAGCCTTTGATACAGTGCCACACAAGAGGCTAGTGAAAAAGCTGGAGATGCAGGCTGGAGTGAAAGGGAAGGTACTCCGTTGGATACAGGAGTACCTAAGCAACAGGAGACAAAGAGTCAGTGTGAGGGGTGAGGTCTCAGATTGGCGAGACGTTACGAGTGGAGTCCCGCAGGGGTCAGTCCTTGGACCTATACTGTTTCTGATATATGTAAATGATCTCCCAGAGGGTATAGAATCGTTTCTCTCAATGTTTGCCGATGATGCAAAAATTATGAGGAGGATTGAAACCGAGGACGATAGTAGGAGGCTACAAGACGACCTAGACAGACTGAGTGAATGGTCCAACAAATGGCTGTTGAAGTTCAACCCGAGTAAATGCAAAGTAATGAAACTAGGCAGTGGAAACAGGAGGCCAGACACAGGATACAGAATAGGAGATGAAGTACTTAATGAAACGGACAGAGAGAAAGATCTAGGAGTTGATATCACACCAAACCTGTCTCCTGAAGCCCACATAAAAAGGATAACATCTGCGGCATATGCGAGGCTGGCTAACATCAGAACAGCGTTCAGGAACCTGTGTAAGGAATCATTCAGAATCTTGTACACCACATATGTAAGACCAATCCTGGAGTATGCAGCCCCAGCATGGAGCCCGTACCTTGTCAAGCACAAGACGAAGCTGGAAAAAGTCCAAAGGTATGCCACTAGACTAGTCCCAGAACTAAGAGGCATGAGTTACGAGGAAAGGCTGCGGGAAATGCACCTTACGACACTGGAAGACAGAAGAGTAAGGGGAGATATGATCACAACCTACAAAATCCTCAGAGGAATCGACCGGGTAGACAAGGACAAACTATTCAACACTGGGGGGACGCGAACAAGGGGACACAGGTGGAAACTGAGTACCCACATGAGCCACAGAGACGTTAGAAGGAACTTTTTCAGTGTCAGAGTAGTTAACGGATGGAATGCATTAGGCAGTGATGTGGTGGAGGCTGACTCCATACACAGTTTCAAGGGTAGATATGATAGAGCCCAGTAGGCTCAGGAATCTGTACACCAGTTGATTGACAGTTGAGAGGCGGGACCAAAGAGCCAAAGCTCAACCCCCGCAAGCACAAATAGGTGAGTACAAATAGGTGAGTACACACACACACACACACACACACACACACACACACACACACACACACACACACACACACACACACACACACACACACACACACACACACACACACACATATACACCCAGGAAGCAGCCCGTAACAGCTGTCTAACTCTCAGGTACCTATTTACTGCTAGGTAACAGGGGCATTGGGGTGAAAGAAACTCTGTCCATTGTTTCTCGCCGGAAAAAAAGTCCCGTAACAGCTGCCAGCGTAGTAGACAAGTGGACCCGGAGTGGAAGAGTCAGACACCATACAAAGTTTCAAAATTTAGATATGATAGACCCAATGAGCTCAGGAACTTCTACACCGGTTGACTGGATGTTGAGAGGCTGGACCAAAGAGCCGAAGCTCAAACAACGCAAACACAACTAGGTGAGTACACACGTATTCATACATACAAAAAAGGGCAGAGGCGGGTAAACCATTTTACTGCTAAAATCAGTAAAACATACGGGAACGTGAGAATGGAGACCAGGAAGTATCTACAAAATAAGGGAAGTCAACTACAGGAATAGGAAAGAGACAAATATTTGTAAATGGGTATAATTCCAGCACTATCACCGGAGGCACACATAAACAAGGTACCATCGGCAGAATATGGAACGCTGGCACTCATAAGAACGTCGTTTTTCAAACCTAAATCAATACTCTTTCAAGGCAGTCTACACAACCTTCGTTTGATATACAATAAAGCAAAACCAAATTATCATCCCCTCAAAACTATGGGGTATAATAAGCCAGCAGTCAGTTCACGGGCTTCAAAACCAAAATCGAGATCTTGAATTACTCTGAAACTTGAACCGGTGTGAATTCCTTTATATCCACCCATAGCCGGTTTTAGTCCTATAAGTGTTTCAGCATTTTCAAATATATCAACTAAAAGATTCAAGAAAGTCTCGCATGATACGATATTGTTTGAGATGTGATGAAAGGCGCATCTCTCCCACTTGGCACCGAGAAGTGATGTGCCTCCAGGCAATAGCTGTGAACACAAGCAAGGCCAAATAATAGTTTCATGGTAATGGTGGTAGAATTCTTGGGCGTGTTGCCAGATGAGCCGGCGATCGCCCCTCATTTTGACCATGTGAGGTGAACAATTACCATAACCACAGACGGATAACATCTTTTGAGAAGAACAAACTGCCAGATCTTGTGAGAGATGTCTTCCCAAGCTCACCAAGCTGAGGAGTCCTTAAGCGCCTCCCCTTCAGTAATATTACGTGGACAACTCTCCTTAAGAAACACATCTTAATCAATACACTTAAGCAACACATTTTAAAGAACAGATTTTAAACAACACACTTTAAAATAACACATCTTAAGCAAGACAATTGATTAACACTAGATATCACCACACACCACACAACACCACACAACACCACACACACACCACATTCCACACACCACACACACCACACAACTCCACACTACACACATACATCACACAACTCCACACTACACACACACCACACAACTCCACACTACACACACACACATCACACAACTCCACACTACACACACACCACACAACTCCACACTACACACACACACACACACAACTCACACCACACACACCACACACAACACACACCACACAACACACACACCACATACACCATACACACACACACCACGCCACATATCACATACCACATACCACACACACCACGCCACATATCACATACCACACACACCAAGAGAGAGAAAATGTCTAACCATGCACCACTGGAGGAATATGAGATTAAAAAGTCGGGAGGTAAGGAAGTATTTGCTTGAGTTGGATGTGAGAAAGGCTATAAGCCCGGATGGAATCTGACCATGGATACTAAAAGAAGGAGGAGAAGTACTCTGCTTGCCACTCTCTTTAGTGCATAAAAAAATCTCTGGCAACAAGGGAACTGCCAAAAACTTGGAGGACGGTTAATGTAGTCATGATGTTCAAGAAGGGTGATAGACAAGAGACACTGAACTACAGGCCAGTTTCTCTAACTTGCACACCACGGAAGGTGGCTTAGAAAGTTGTGTGAAAAAAACTATTAGAGCATTTGGAGTGAAAGAACTTCTCTAGCCTATTTGTCGCCTGGTCGAATCTTGTATGACTAGGCGACAAAAATCAGCCAAGAAAGAGAAGGTTGGGCAGACTGCATATTTTTGGATTGCGAGAAAGCCTTGACACAATATCCCATAGGAGAGTAGAGCACAAGCTGGAGATCCAGGCAGAAGTAAAAAGGATGGTACTCCATTGGATAATGGAGTACTTAAGCAACAATAGACAGCGAGTCACTGTGAGTGAAGAGGTCTCAGAGTGGCTAGGCGTCTCCAGTGGAGTCCCACAGGGATCAGTCTTTGGACCTATCCTGTTTCTGATGTATGTAAATGATCTCCCAGGGGAAATAAACTCGTTACCCTCAGTGCTTGCTGATGATACAAAAATTATGAGAAGAATTAAGAACGAGGAAGATAGCAAGAGCATAGAAGAGGCCTTTGACACAGTACCGCATAAAAGGTTGTTACAAAAGTTGGAGTAACAGGCAGGAGCGTAAGATAAGAAGCTCCAGTGGATAAGGGAGTATCTAAGCAACAGGAAACCGCGAGTAACTGTGAGGGGGGGGGGGAGACATCAGAGTGGCGAGATGTCCCAGCGGAGTCCCACAGGGCCTTGGACCCATCTTGTTTCTAATATATAAGTAAACAATATTCCAGAGGGTATAGACTCATTGCTCTCAATGTTTTCTGATGATGCAAAATTATGAGAAGAATCAAGACAGATGAAGATAGACAGAGACTACAGGACGACCTGGACAAACTGGAGGAATGGTCTAGAAAGTGGCTGCTAAAGTTAAACTCAGGAAAGTGTAAAGTAATGAAATTAGGCGAAGAGAGCAAAAGCCTGAACATAACGTGCCATATTTGAGGTGAAATAATGCAAGATTCAAATAGAAGACTGGGGGTTGATATCACACCGAACCTGTCCCCAGAAGCCCACATCAAAATGATATCATCTGCGGCATATGCTAGAGTGGCCA
>WNGS01163555.1:10048256-10068917 GCA_020271785.1 Procambarus virginalis
TTTTTTTTTTTTATTTTTATTTTTACATGAAAACATGCTTATAAGTACAATAAAAAAAACAGTTACATCATAAAACAGAACAAATGACAAAGCACAAATGTGCAAAACTAAGGAACAAAAGTACTAAACACACAATAACGCCAGCCAGAAGGGCGATCACAAAACAACAATAATGACAAACAGAATACAATAATTAAGTTAAACACAGCGGAAGACAATACAGAAATAACACACCAAAACCTGAAATATACAGAACAAGGCTACCAGCACCGCAAACATACACGGAGAGGCACCAACACAAAACAAAACAGTAAATAATAAATAACAATAACAAGAAAACAAAACAGTTATGCAATAAACAAAAGGAAAAGCTCAACGGCAAAACTCGACAAAAAGCATAAACCCAGACTAGGTCACGCCAACAGCCTGAAGGGCACTCAACACCACACAAACAAGCGCACAAGCAGCATCATAAAAACATAGAACCACAAGCAGAACATAAGAACATGACACCCACAACCAGACACACACAAAACCCAAACCGCACAGGAACCGGACACATACACACACAAGCCACACAAATAAACCCACAACCACAAACCGGAGCACGCAGGAACCGGGAAACAAACCCACCCCACCCACTTACACACAACCCGACCCACACCCCACCCCATGCACACTAGTGGAAACAACCCACAACCCACAACACACAACACACAAAGGAATCATGAGTGAGGAACACATTCCTCAGAGACAAAACCACACGACTCCGCAGCCCAAGGATACCTGCGCTTGTAGGCCTCCCAAATCATATATTCCCTGTCGGTAGGGGGACGATCCCCCAGCCGCCGTGGGCCCTTCATAAACTCGGGAACCACCAGATCAGGCGGAAACGGCCACTCCTTAAGCTCACTGACGCGCATAACGAGGCTGGGGATCGCAACCCACGTCCTTCAAGGAAGCAGACGAAACCGATGAAGCGTACGAGGGCTGCCGAGACGGCCGCGTCGCCGTACGCACAGGAGTAGGGGACAATCGACGAGATGGTAACTCCACCGAGACTGCAGGAGACACGGAAGAGATGGCCGGAGATGGAAGAGGCGCCGAAGCCGCAGCCGATGAAACGCGGACCGAGGCAGGGGTTACAGACCCCAGAGCGAGCAGACTTTTTCAACACCATCACCAGGCCAGCCCGCTCACCACGGACCTCAGCAGGGGGAACCACCCCCCATGAAGAACCGGAGCCATCCGACGCAGGCACGCACCGAAGCAGGAACCCCAGACACCATATCAGCAGTGGAGGCCGAAACACTGGCACTGGCATCCTCAGCCAAATGCACCTCCGCCGTCACCGTAGTATGCAACGCATACTACGTGACGGCGGAGCCACCCCTCCGTCGCTGGCAGATCCACAAGCGTCGAAGTCGCCAACGTCTGCCCATGCTGAAGATGAACGCCGGGAACGCTTAGGCACGGGCCGCACATCATCAGACCCGGAGGCCGACTCAGACACACGCTCAACACAAGCCGGGCGAACCGACGCACGCCGCAGTACTGCAGCATCCTCAACCACATGGGGCACCAGGCCAGACACAGGAGGAAGCACCGGAACCACCCCAGCCCCCAGCACAGCCGGAACAGACGTCGAGGGTGCAGGGACAGGGTCAGATGCAGCAGAGGAAGACGGGGGAATCGAGCATAATGTAGGCAGAATAATCCCAGAGACACCAGGCGGAGCATGACGATCACTAGGCGATGACGCAACCTCCGGAGGAGAAGCCACCACCACAGGGGGCGCATCAGGTGACACAGGGGGCATATCCGTGGCCGGAGAGTCGTCCATAGCCACAGAAACCTCCTCCACAGGAAGCGGTGGAAAATCCTCCTCACTGAAGAGGTTCACGGGTGCAGCGGCCGGCGCCGAACAGTCAGCAGCCTGATGGCCCAACAGGCCACAACGATAACACGTCCGAGGCTGGCGGGCATAAAACACACGAACGGTGTACCCCATCAGACGCACAGAGGACGGGATATCCTCCCGGAGCCTCATGCCCAGGGTGCGAATGTTCGTCCTCACACCCTTAAGTGGGCTCGAAGATACCACATTCACCCACACACTAACCACAGCGCCAAAACGGCCGAAGTACCGCCGGAGCAGACCCTCCGGAAACTCCAACGGAGCCCCATGCACGCTGACGTAGGTGAGGGCACCACTCCGATCAGAGATGGAAACAGTGCCCGCACCATCCGGCAGAGGTAGTGTCCGCTCCTCGTATCGACGGAGAAATTCGCGGTATGCCAACTCCGCCGTGAACTGAAGTATCACTCGACGTGCCGTCACCAGCTCGACTCCGTAAATGTCCATCACAAGGATATTCAGCTGCTCACAAACCTGCGCGATCTCCGGGTACCCAGCCATGCTGGAAAATTCCAAGCCCACACACTGAGCCCGCAGTGTAGGTGGGAGGGGGACCCCCATCGTGAAGTCCACGTCAGCACAGTCGAGCAGAGACACACGCCCCCAAACGGCCAAAACTGGCAACAACCACCAAACTGCCTGAGCGAGCAGCGGACACGTCCACTCGCCACGACAGCTAGTAGTCCACTCCTTGATCATGTTCGTACATCTAGGATCATGCACATAAATTTAGGGTGTAAACATATATTGCACTCTTACAAGTGTATGTTAGGTAAGAACCCTTATCACTTATTTCTAAGTATTTTCACTGGTCACTTGTAGGAATGTCTCATACAGTCATGTTCCCCTAAAAAGTGGACATTTGCAAACCACAATGTTCCAAGTTTCAATATTTCAATTATATATTCCACAGTATCAATCACTCAACTCTAGTATATAACAGTATATTTCATCTAAGTGTTTCAAGTAAATGTATCTAATTTTACCTAAAATTAAGTTTATGCACTAATATCTATATTTATCAATGAGTATACAGTTCAAAGTTCATGCACCTATTAAAGAACAACACATGTAAATGAACAAATCCACAACGGCCGTGACGAGGATTCCCTGACCCCTAATCCTATTGACATAGCTCGAGTGCATGGCGAGAGTTGTGTAAAAACCCTGGTTTGTGTCTCGGAGAGGCTGCGGGATCCAGTAAGTTCAGTAGAACTTCGATTTCAACTCTTTTACCATGTCGTAGCTCAGTCGATTAAGGCAGCATCTGGGATGCTCCCGGACGCAGGTTCGAATCCTCGTCACGGCCCTTGTGGATTTGTTCATTTGATGCAATACGTTATTGTGATTTCTGTGTGTAACAACACATGTATTTCAGGTGAATGGATAAGCTCAATGGTTATCTTGAGGTTATCTTGAGATGATTTCGGGGCTTTAGTGTCCTCGCGGCCCGGTCCTCGACCAGGCCTCCACTCCCAGGAAGCAGCCCGTGACAGCTGACTAACACCCAGGTACCTATTTTACTGCTAGGTAACAGGGGCATAGGTTGAAAGAAACTCTGCCCATTGTTTCTCGCCGGCGCCTGGGATCGAACCCAGGACCACAGGATCACAAGTCCAGCGTGCTGTCCGCTCGGCCGACCGGCTCCCAGGGAAGAAATATGGTTTCCTTTACTCAGGTTCTAAGTACACCAGCACTAATTTTCTTGACACATATATGTCTCCTTGGAGTCATATATATAAGGAAAGTTCTTGCAGCCAATGTATAATACAGCGCAGTGAGATGCAACAAACACTTTTGTATAGCTGAAGCCACTGGGTCTTCCACGACCGTAAGTAAACAATAACACTGAGCTCGTGAACGAAGGGGCTGAATCCGTGAGTTGGTAACTTCCTCCTCACTCCTAATATAACAACAAAAATTGCCGAAAACTCTGAATTCTGATGTGGAATATCGAGAAAAATAGTAAATGCAAAGAAAACTGAGGGTACAACCTTAGTGGTAAGTGGGAACACCAACTGGTGGGGCGGACGCCAACTGGTGGAGCAGACGCCAACAGGTGGGGGAGGGCCGGCAGCATGTAGGAACAAGTATGGCGGCGGCGTGGCTGGGCGATGGCGTCGTCTTGAGAACAATGAATATTCACCAAAATTCACAAAAAAAATGAGAAAATTGCCAAAAATGGAGAAGACTGATACCGCAAAGAGGGCAAAAAATCTGGGAAATGAATCTAACGTCGAGAAACTCGCTGGATGAATGGGGGTTGTAGAACACTCTTGAATCAGGAACAGAGATATGACGAAGTATATAAAATCACAGGAAAATGCAAGAAATGGAGAATAAAGCACAGATACTGGAATCAGGAACCACAATATCTCAGACAACGCAGCTGGAAAGCATAAATCAAGTCCTAGCAAACTGGAAAACATCTAAGGTGCAACCGACGACAGTAAATTTTACTGTGGAGTTGAACACGAAGTCTCAATCAAATTCAGCAGGATAATGATGTGCACTGCGTGGCGAGGTCCTCTTGATCACCGTGTAGGCTGATTTTAATTTTTTTTTAATTTTTTCCCCGAGGGGCGAGTTTATTGGGCAGCGCCACTCATCTTATGAGTGGACATACCGCCATAGCAGCATGTACAACACTCCCCAAAAGGAAGTAAACCCGCTGAGTTGTTCATCTTGTCACTTGTACCCAGACACAGCTGGGACTTGCTTAACTGTCTCAAGTGAACAGCTCCTCAAACAAGAAGATTAACATCTATCACCCCTTAAAAGCTTACGTTATCTTGCGGGTGCAAAATGGGGGAATCTTTTAAGAACAGTATCAATATTTGACAAACAGTGTTTTCCTAACTCAAACAATGTGGGATTTATTATTCTACACATATTTCTAATGTCTCTCTGGTGTTCATATTCACGTAGATAGTGTTCAAGGCGGTGTCCGTCACTCTCATCACAAATTCTGCAACTTCGCTGATCAACAGTCGTTTCCATTTCGTATCTCTATGGATATTTGTATCCGAGACGGATTCTCGCTATTACTGATTCTCTCCCGCGTCCTCCTTCTATTCGTCTATAATGATTGGGACTGCCGGCTGCAACCATGTTGTACCATCGTACAGATTCACTGGTTTGTGCTTCTATCCTCCTTTCCTCAGTTACCTTGTCACGGTGATGTTGCCTGACAATACCTCTAACTTGTAGTAGAGTCTTGGGTATGAAGTATTCAATATGGTCTCCTTCAGCGCCTTCAGCACACATCTGCTCGTTTATTCCCACATATTCCAACATGGGAGGGGATCCACAGAAACTTGATGACTCTTCCCTGATTGGTAAGTACTCTCACAGCTCTCTTAATTTCAGCATCTATTGCAAGATTTTCTGCCCGATTTTTACTTAGGCTTTGCAGTGCTGCTTTTGAATCAGTGCAAATCACTGAACAATTAGTGTTCCGTTCAAGAAACTTTAACGCCAAAACAATGGCAGTTAGCTCTGCTTGCGTTGAAGAGGCATAGTTCTCAATACGCTCTTTTTCTTCATTTCTGCGTTGGAAAATATTATCCTTGATTACCGTGTATGCTGCCCCAGCCCTACCATTGACAGGATTAGATGACCCGTCAGTGTAGATTTGATCTAGTTCATCTCCGTCTTTTTTATAAATTTCCTCGAGATACTTGTGCCTCATTTCTTGTGGTAACATGTGGGATTTTTTCATTGCCATTTCATTGATGATAATCTTGCATGAGTCATCCTCCCAGGGAGGTAACCTCTCTACAGGGAGGAGCTCACGGGCTTGCTCAAGCAGGTGAAGCTCTTCGAGGTAGCAGACTGATCTGTGATGCCATTTTTTGCTTTTCCTGTTTCCCCCTGGAGAAGCTAAAAACGGTATCACAGATCAGTCTGCAACCTGTAGGCTGATTACTCACTGCGCCAGTGAGGAGGCGGTCGCCTAGGGGTTAAGGCCGACCAACCACGTGGTAATCAACATACACAGAATTGGGTAGAAAACGGGGAAACAGTGCTCACTTTGAGCTGAAGTCTTCTATGGGAGGGCTGAAGTAATGTGACGGCTTCTCAGGGGCGAAGATGGGCGAGGTCCAATGATAGCTGGCCAATACGAGGTGCTGGATAGCCAATGTCCAGGAGGCGTCACTAACAGGTGTGTCTTCATCAGTGCGGTGCGGTTCTTCTCTGTGTGAGAGGATGGTCTCTCAAGATTATCCCACAGCTGACTTGAATGGCTCATTGCAGTGCACAGTGCACCGATCTCGTGCACAAGCCCTATCTCTGTTAATCCTGGATAGTAAACTGTCATGTTGGGTATCTCCAGGATGCCCACTTAACCAGGAATACGTTTATAATACGGAGGCCGCCATATGTCCAGGCAGGGAGTAGATACAGGGAAGTTAAGCATCCATGCCATAGGGTCAGAGAGTACACATAGGAGGTGCCAAGCATGAGAGAGAGAGAGGGGGGACCCCAGCGAGGCGACAGGTCTGACCCTGAGGTCAGCCTCAACCGGTGCGATGGAGAATAACAACTGTGACGTGGTCGTGACGTGTTCATGACGACACCTCTGCTACTGATCGTGGAACGATCAATATGATTGGTTCCCGCTCTTTTGCTGAAACGCCATTGGTCAATTGTAACCCCTTGTGTTTGTGCTTGATCAGATATTCTGTACCTCACCCTGCTCTGGTGACGCTCTATTACTCTCTTATCTATCCTTATCTCAACTATGGTATTTGTGCTTGGGGTTCTACTACTCAAAATCATTTATGTCCTTTAATTCCTCAACACAAGGCTGCTATTAGAACAATTTCTAACTCTAGCCCCAGACAGCACTCAGTACCCTTACTCAAATCTCTAAATATATTAGATATTAAGTCACTGTATATCCTCTTATGTGTACTCTATATATTTAAAACTCTGAACTGTAATGTCAATCCTGACCATAAAAACTTCCTAGAAGGTTGTAACAAAACCCATGGGCACCACACCAGACACAGATACCTATTTGATGTACCAAGAGTACGACTTAATCAAAATAGAAATGCTCTACAAATCAAGGGGACCCAGAATGTGGAATGACCTTCCCAATCACGTCAAAGGCTGTACCTCCCTCACCCAGTTTAAGATAAAAACGAATTACTACCTAATAAACTCCATGTAACCAACCCTTACCCCTAAATGTCAACCCATGTCTTGCTCTTTTAAACAATGCTGTTTGTTGACTAACTTACATAATTGCTAATTTCTGCCATGTTCACCCCCCCCCCTTTTAATTCCTTTTACAAAACAATTTATTACTCTAATCTCAATTACTCTTTAGTTTTAGCTTAAGTGTTTTCTTTTCACACCTTGCGCAAAACGCTATGCGTATTAGTGGCTTTAGGTATTGTATGTACTAGCTCTATCTGTAAATCCTGCATTATGCTTGTAACTCATCTTCTATGTATGTACCTTTATCTGAATAAAAAATCTAAATCTAAAAATTCAATGTTTAGAATGTGATCTTGGAAATTCAACTTATTTTATTTTATTTATTTATTTATTTATATCTATACAAGAAGGTACGTTGGGTTTGTGAGGGTACAGAGCATGGTGTTTACATTCTTGCAAAGCCACTAATATGTGCAGCATTTCGGGCAAGTCCTTAATCTAACAGATAATTTTAAGTAGATAAATTCTAGCAAATTTATGAAATGTTAACAAGTACATTACAATAAAAAAATGAGAGATTAGTAGGTATATTAAAACACATCGATAGCTCTGATTAATAGCATTCACAGCTTGATTGATAATTTTTCAAAGATTGATGGGCACAATACAACATATAGATAGCACATATAAGACAATAGCAATGATCACAATGGTAAAGTTGTTTGGCTTAGGTACATAAATATTGGGGGATGGGTAGCACTAGTTACAGTGAAAGTTTAAAGCACAAGGTAGGAAACTAGGAAGATGAAATTAGGTACTTATTGGTTTTGTATTTAAATGAGGCAAAAGTTGGACAGCTTTTCAATTCACTAGGGAATGAGTTCCATAGATTAGGTCCCTTTATTTGCATGGAGTGTTTTCACATATAAAGTTTGACTCTGGGGATATCATATATTTATTTCTGGTGTGGTGATAATGGGTCCAATTACATCTGTCCAGGGAGAGTTTCAGAGCAGGGTTTACATTTAAGAACAGGGTTTTGTAAATGGAATTGACACAAGAGAATGTGTGGAGTGAGTTTATGTTTAGCATGTTAAGGGATTTAAACGAGGGGGTCTGAGTGTTGTCTGAAAGCGAAGTTTGTTATTATTCTGAGAGCAGATTTTTGCTGGGTGATGATGGACTTGAGGTGGTTTGCAGTGGTTGAACCCCCCAAGCACAGACACCATAAATAAGATAGGGATAGATTAGTGCAAATTATAGTGAAAGGAGAGCAGAGTTACGTACATAACTTTTACGTACGTTACGTACTCTATATATATTTAAAAATCTGAACTGTAAAATGCCAATCAAGACCTTAAATGCTTCTTAGAAGGTTGTAACAACCCATGGCCACCACACTAGAAACAAATACCTATTTGATTTAAAAAGTACGATTTAATCAAACTAGAAATGCTCTACAAATCAAGGGACCCAGAATGTGGAATGACCTTCCAAATCATGTCAAAGGCTGTACCACTCTCACCCAGTTAAAGATAAAAACTAATTACTACCTAATAAACTCCATGTAACCTACCTTACCCCTAAATGTCAACCCATGTCTTACTATTTTATACAATGCTGTTTGTTGACCAACTTGAATAATTACTCTTTTCTGCTCTCCTTTTTCATTTTTTTATTTTTTTCAACACAATTTATAGCTTAAGCTCAATTATTATTAAGTTTTAGTCTAAGTTCACCTCCTCCCTCACCTTGCCCGAAACGCTATGCGAACTAGCGGCATTAGGTATAGTATGTACTAGCTCAATTTTTAAATCCAACATTATGTTTGTAACTCATGTCCTCTCTACGGTTAATGGTTGAGTGGGAGAGGTTATATGGCTACACATGGCTACATTTGATGACTACACATTGGTGCCTATCACTAAGATAGGATCGGATATAGTCCAGGGCAAGGCCTCGGATTCCATAATGGTGGAGTTTAAGTAAGTGGTAGTTGTAATTAACAGTATCAAAGGCCTTTCTCAGGTCCAAACGGAAACTCATTTTTGTCAGGGGCTGAGTAGTTATATTAAGGAGACTAATAATTGCATCGTTGATACTCTTTTGGAAGCGGAAGTTAAACTGACAGGAGCTGAGTTTGTCGAATTTTACGAGGTAGGAATAGAGCTGTTTGTAGATCATTTTTTTCAAATATTTTTGATAGTATGGGTAGGTTTGATATTGGTCTGTAATTGTTTCTGTCTGCCGGATTGCCTCCTTTATGAACTGGCGTTACTCGTGTTTTAATAAGGATATCATGGAAGGTATGACACTCTAGAGATTTGTTGAACAGCAAAGCTATGGGGGGTGCAAGGGCATGGGAGGTGCTCTAGTACGTATGGTATTTCACTGATGTTCCCTGCTTTGGTTTTTAGTGAGTGTATGATTGGACTTAACATCTGTTGGGCTGACTGACGAAAGGAGAAGAGTTTGGATAGCTGCCTGAGAGATATGTGTTAATATTTGTCTGAGTCTGAAGGATTTTTCTGGCAAGGTTAGCACCAATCGATGAAAAGAAGCTATTAAATTCATTTGCCATTTCAAATCAGTTGCAGGTGTATAGCCACTCTTTGAGAGTTTCATCTGCTTATATGAATGTTGTTTAGTTCCTAGGATGTTAAAGATGGTTTTCCATGTGCTTTTCATGTTGCCTTTAGCTTCTTTGATTAGATTCTCATAATAGGAAAGATTTTCTTTTCTTACGATACTGGTAAACATTGCTGAGTACCTTGTAACTAGTTCCTTTGTAACTAGGCTAATCCTAAGTTTCTTTTCATATTCATGTTTCTTGATGATTGATTTGAATATGCCACCTGTGATCCACGGATTGTTTATTCTTTGTCAGTTACTTGCTTGGTGAGGAGAGGACAATGAGTGTTGTAGAGACTTAGAGTTTTGGAGAGGAAGAGGTTAGCTAATGAATTTATATCCTGTGTATTATTGACTTCAGATTCCCAGTTAATATTGTGAAGTACGTTTGCGAGGTTGCATATTGCTGCTTCACTGTGTAGTCTGAAGGTAAGTTTCTTGCTATTTGGTGGTGTTATGTCCATGTTTGCTATGAGAAAGGTAGGATAGTGGTCAGTTTTTCTGTCAAAGATTATACCAGATGCAAGGGGGAGCTGTTATGTTAGTGCATAAGTGATCCAAGTAGTGGCAGATGTTTGAATTACATGGGTGGGCTTGGAGATTGTGGGAATTAGCATACAGGAGTTCATGCAGTTTAGGAAATAGTCGAAGTGAGGGCTATTTTGTTGACCAGGTCAATATTGAAGACTCCTCCTAGAATGATGTGATTTTTGTTGAGATTGTTGTTTATGATAAGATTCCTAAGGTTATCTGAGAATAAAACTACATTAGTATTGGGAAATCTGTAAGATAACTACGACAGCCAAAGAGGATTTAAGGGATTTATTCGAGAACCAGGCAAAGGTATATTCACAATAGTCGTCTCTATCTCTAATGTCGGTATTGCAGATGAAGATATCTTGCCACCTCCTATTTGTTAGTCCTGCAGTTGTGAATGGCTTTATAACCAGCTATTGAATTGGGTATAGTCTTTACTTAGCCCGGTTTCTGTTAAAATAATGATCGATAATATAGTAACAAGTGCTGTGAGTAGTGCATTTATATCATCAAAATGTTTACTAAGTGATCTGACATTTTGGTTGTAAACTGATAAGCAGGTAAGTAAACTGATAAGCTTATTGTAAGCTGACATGCTTACAAAGCATAAGCTTTGTATGCCTGTTATCAATGAGGACATAAAAGAATTTCCTATCTACTTTGTTACTAATTTGGATATTGTATATTCTTAGATTAATTTGATCTGAGGATTTATTACCAAACAAAATATTGAAAGTTTTTTCAATGTTAAGTGTGAGTTTGTTAGCAGCTAACCAGAGATGGACTTCATTTAGCTCAGTATTCACTGTGTCACTTAGAGCAAGAGGGTCAAGACTGGAGAAAATGAAGGTTGTGTCATCATCAAATAAAATTGGTTTGAGGTGTTGAAAGCCACGTGGAAGCACATTAATGTAGATGAGAAAGAGGAGAGGGCCAAGTATGCTGCCTTGTAAAACTCCAATGTTGATGGGTAGGGGTGGGAGAAATGGAATTATTCACAGAAACATACTAGAGCCTGTCAGTAAGGAAAGACTGAAGGTATTAGAGGGAGTGACCTCTGACTCCATAATGATGTAATTTAAGAAGAAGGTTTTGGTGGTTAACAGTGTCAAAAGCCTGATGTAGGTCAACAAATAACCCAACAGGGAAGTCATTTTTATCAAGAGCTGTATTTGTCAAGTTAATCATACTAATCTGTGCAATGTTAGTGCTTTTTTGGGGTTTGAAGCTATATTGGTATATTGTGTCTGGCTAGATAAGAGTAATGCAGCTCGTAGATTTGCTTTTAAATAGTTTTGACAAGGTTGGCAGAATTGATATAAATCTGAAATTGTGGACATCAATGAGATCCTCACATTTATTGACTGGGGTTACTCTGGCTTTTTTTAGAATATCTGAAATGGTTTGGAGTTCAAATGATTTGTTGAAGAGCAATGCAATGGCAGGAGCTAGAAATCTGGAGGCTTTTTTGTAAATTTGAGTTGGTATCTCAGCAAGGGCACTTGACTTTATTTTAAGAGAAAAGATTATCTCATTAACATCAGTGGAATTAGTGGGAGTTAGGTACAGAGACTCTGGATAGTCACCTATAAGGTAGTCCTTAACATTAGTTTGGAAGGATGGAATATCATTAGCAAGGAATGACCCAATGGATGAATAGAACCTACTGAAATGAATAGCAGTGTCAGATGCTAAAAGCACACCATCGTCATTGAATAAGTGTATTTGTTTTTCATTCATCTTTTTTGATCCTACTATTTGAGAAAGAGTGCTCCATGTTTTCTTAACGTTGCCCTTAATTTGGGTAAATTTATATTCGTAGTATTTTATTTTGGCTCTCCTAATTATTTTAGATAGCAGTGATGAGTAAATCTTTGAGAATTCTTTGGAGACGGCTCCTAACCTATAATTCTTCTCAAGGTCATGTTTTTCATTATTAGATTGAATTATACGCTTTGTAAGCCATGGATTGCTTAACCTTTAATTAGTGACTTGTTTCTTGTGACTTGTTTCGGGGAGCCGGTCGGCCGAGCGGACAGCACGCGGGACTTGTGATCCTGTGGTCCTGGGTTCGATCCCAGGCGCCGGCGAGAAACAATGGGCAGAGTTTCTTTCACCCTATGCCCCTGTTACCTAGCAGTAAAATAGGTACCTGAGTGTTAGTCAGCTGTCACGGGCTGCTTCCTGGGGGTGGAGGCCTGGTCGAGGACCGGGCCGCGGGGACACTAAAGCCCCGAAATCATCTCAAGATAACCTCAAGATATAACCTCGTTAGCATTACACAGTGGGTGTTATAGAGGCTCAGAGTTTTCTGAAGAAATGTTTGAACTGCTAGGTTGATGTTCATTATGTTACCTAATTCAGTCTCCCAGTTGATATTAGCAGCAGCAGCAATAAAATTGCCTATAGTAGTTTCATTGTGCAGCCTAAAACTTATCTTCATTGTAACTAGAGATGGTTTATTAATGTTGGTTAGGAGAAAGGAGAGTTAATAGTCTGTGGTCTTATTACTGCTTATCCCTGAAGTAAGGGGAGTGGTTATGTAAGTTCAAATGCAGTCAAGAACAGAGACAGTCGAATCAGTGATTCTAGTAGGTCTAGTGATTAAGGGTATGAAGAGGCAGGAATTTATACAGTTGAGGAAACTAGCAGCATGAGGCTTATCAGGCTCTATATTAAAGTTCCCCGAAATTATTAGATGGTTTCTGTTCAGTATGTTAGCTAGTATTAGATTTCTAAGGATAGAATTGAATTCAGACACATCAGTGTTAGGAATTCTGAAGACTTCTCTCACAGCCAGGACAGTCTCGGCACCCTTGAATCTGAAACTGGCAAAGATATACTCTCCACAGGAGTCTCTAGTTCTAATTACTTTTAAGCATGTCAGCTCTTGGTGGTAGTTTAGAGCAGTACCACCACCTCTCTGAAATGATCGACAGTTGTGAATTGCTGAGTAGTTTGGTATGTTAAAGAGTTGTATAGTATCCTCTTTTAACCATATTTCAGTATGGTTAAAAGAGGATACAAAGGAGAATTGTCAACTGTTGTCAACTGTTTGAATTAGGGCACTAATATCATCAAAGTCTTTGCTTAGAGATATTTTATTCAAGTTAATTACAGAAACATTGTGGTTATGTGTTAGAACATTGTTTACATCGTGTGCTGTATAATACCTGAAATTTTGATCATTAAAGTGATGATTGTCATTGATACTAGATAAGAGGTTTAGTTGGGGTCTATACAAGTTTGCATAAGAGGGCTTATTGACTGTAAAAATGGCAAAAAATGTAATTATAAAAATATCTGATATAAAAAAATATACAAAACTAAACAAAAAGAGGTAGATTGCTTTAAGGTGCTCTCAGGTACACTGAAAGTAATAATTTGCACTAGGAGATACAGGCAAAGCCAGGGGAATAATGGAGCAAGGAAGAATGGAGAGGCTAGGCAGCCTACGTAACAAAGAAAACAAAGAAAAATAAGTTGAATAATAATCCTAAAGTATTATAATCTTAATGATAATGAACTATAAATAGCTTAGTTATGATCCTATAATTTGTATGAACTTAAGAAAATAAAAATAAATTCAATTAATTAATCCCAATAGATGACCAATATAAATCAAATTTACTTTACTTTAGATGACTAGTATAATTCAATAGTTTACTTTACTAAAGTAATTAAACTATAGTTAATTTCTAAAGTTATACTATAACAAAATGAGTTAGATTACTTTGAGGTACACAGGTGCACTGAAAGTAATAATTTACAATAGAGAACACAGACAAAGCCAAGCTACAATGGAGCAAGTGAGTATGGGGAGGCTAGGCAACCTAGGTAAGAATGAAATTCAGGTTACCTAGCCTGTACTTGGTGACAAGGGGTTAAATAAGAAGAGGCACAAGTGAAAGTGTTTTATCAGGTCAGTCTGGCCTGGCTAACTGATAGGGTTAGCCAGGTCAGTCAAAGCACACTGGTTGAGAAATGTTTTGAGGGTATCCTCATATGAGATTGTGAACATTTTACCTGAAGGAGATTTTCTCACTTGTATCATGCAATCTCTGACAAAGCACTGATGGATCACACCCTGGTTTATTTTCAGGATTTGTTGCTTTCGGTAGAGGAGTCCCTGCCTTTTTTTGGTCAAGCACTCGTTGATGTAAATTCAATTTTTATGAGGATACTGGGGAGCCAGTCGGCCGAGCGGACAGCACGCTGGACTTGTGATCTTGTGGTCCCGGGTTCGATCCCGGGCGCCGGAGAGAAGCAATGGGCAGAGTTTCTTTCACCCTATGCCCCTGTTACCTAGCAGCAAAATAGGTACCTGGGTGTTAGTCAGCTGTCACGGGCTGCTATCCTGGTCGAGGACCGGGCCGCGGGGACACTAAAGCCCCGAAATCATCTCAAGATACTGCTGACTGAACAAGATCAGATTTTATGGACTGGGTAGCTAGCTTGAGACGAATTTTTCTCTGTTGTTTTCCTGATGGATTCTTTTTGCCTACTCTGTAGGCAGCAATTATGTCTGTTTTGTTGACATTACAACACAGTTTGTCTTTTATGAGAGCATGTACTATATCAATACGATTCTCACCTTCACTTTCCACATGAATGACTGAAGACGACACAATTACAGAGTCCAACAACTTTTGCTGGTCTTGTTCATCCTGGGAGATAGATTGTTGAGCGGTTAAATTACTGACAGAAGCCTTAATTTTTTCAAGACCTTCCTCTTGTTGTTTGATGGATTCATTGGTTTTCAAACACGTATTTTCATCACGGAGACGGTTTATATCATGCTGGAGTTGATGTGGTTAGCTTGACAAGCTCTAACCTCCTCGCGAAGAAGGGTTATTTCCTGTTGCTGTTGATGTAGGTTTCGTGCGGGTTAGCTTGATCCTCACTTTGGAAGCTCTGGATTACCGTAATGTGAGCCTCAACGACTAGACACGGCTTTTTCAACTACTGATTCTCACCCCAGTTAGCGAATTCCGGCGAGGGACCGGCAGCATGCTTGAAGTGCGAGATGTGGGATGTTAGCGAGGAATTTGCAGGTGACTGAGAGGACACAATCCCCCAGTTCAGTGAAGGGTTTGAAGGGAGAGCAGCGCCGCCACAGGCCCCTGGGGGCATAGAACGACGGCTATCAGTGTTGTTCAGGATGTGTGCCTTGTTTGAAGATTTGAGGTTCTTTTCTCCCTGGGCAACATGTTGAACATTAAGAGTTCCCGTAGTACAGTCAGGTTCGTTCTCGACTCATAATCGATAATTTCTCCTACCACCCGTATTATTTTTTTGTATGTTTTGTTTTATTTTGTTTTATTTTATTGCAATGCTACAGTTTACAGAGAACACACACATATATATAACAATATAACAATCAGCGTTCGAAGTCCTCGTCCAGCTCCTCGGAGGTCGGGTGTGTACCCAGGATACAGCACGCATTTCCCCTCTGAACTGCGACATTGAGGCGCTGGAACAGAAAACTAGCCGCTCGCGGGTCTCTAGTTTTCCCAATGAGTTCTTCACCCACCTCCTTTAAAAACTTAAGTGCACATTTACCCCAGGGGCCCAGAGTCTCAGAGCCTATCGACACGAACCTGCAACAACGTTCTAGGTCTCTGTACTTGTATATTTTCTAGGTCTCCCTGAAGGTGGCTGCCCCTCCTCCCTCCGCTGAGTTGTAACGTAGATATGTATCAGCTAATGTAGATGCACACATGTAATCCCATACGACCTGTTTACCTTCCCTCCATGGCTACAGGGTAACTCTATCTGGGCGTTTTTGGCTGTTGTCAGGTCTGCACAACTCAGGTTCCCTTTGTGCTGGACACCCAGCTATAGCCAAACTTCTCTTGATGATGTCTTTGACTACTTCATGTCTGGCACTCTTTCCCTGTGTCTTACGACAGATGAGACCAAGGCTGCCGTATTGGTCTACCCATGCATGGCCGCAAATACACCGGTGGTCGGTGGAGATAGGGGCGGTAAGGCGCAGGGCAACACCAATACTTAGGGCCCGATGGTCCAAGCGGGTGCCCAAGGCGGAATTAGGGACTGCCAACAGGAAATCCCCAGCATGGGGGGCTTGCACAGCTAGGAGATGTGCTCTGTCCTTCTGAGGAGCTTCCTCCAGCACCAGCAATGCTTTGGCGATGTTCTCCACTATGGGGCTATCCCATTTGGCCTGTTTACCGTCGTTTGGAAAAGTTGGTCGAGTGTGTGAATTGGCAAGAGTGTCCCACTGACCAGCTCCTTCCACTAATTTGGGATTACGAATTCCAATGGAGTTCCTTAGGTATTCTGGTAGTATTTCATTCACTAATTCACTTGTAGCACTGGTTGAGGATAAGAATGCCGGCAGTGCTAACTGTGTCGCCTTGCGAATACCTATACCCCCGAGTCTAACTGGGAGCGTTGCTTGAGTCCACTGGTCATCTTGCAGGGAGAGGTTTAACACTTTCATAGTTATTGACTTTAGGAGTGAGTTAAGAAGGTACAAGGCATCGTGAGCATCCAAAGCCCTTATTCTTTCCTCCATCCTCCTCAGGTCTTTAGGCTTTTCTTCGAGGACTACCTCAATGGCGTTCAAGCCCAGAGGTGCCCCTAGCAGCACACTGTAGGTGGGAGCGATCACTGGGGCTCCTGTCAATAAGATTCGTACTGCATCTATTATTGGTTGGCTGGATGAGATGATTTCACATTTTGATGGATTTAGTGTAAGGCCTAGCTCCTCTCCCTTCGGTTTCACTAGCTCATGATCTCCTAGCATGGATTCCTGTGTCCCTGCCAGGGTGCCAACGTCCAGGAACCAGATGTTGAATTCGCTGAACAACCTGCTTGTGACCTCTTTAGCTGCCATGCAGAAAAGGAAAGGGGCAACCGGGTCTCCCGGCTGGACACCTTCTGCGGAAACAACTTCATGTTCCCCAAACAACAGTGTCGATTCCCTACTGTACCCTGCTGAAACGAAGGGAAGTAGACAAGGAAAGCTGGTTCGAACTGCTTCCAGTACCACATCCCTTTTTACCTGTTTGAAGGCATTTTTAAAGTCTAATTTAATTAATGCCTTATTTTCTGGGAGGTGCTTAATATAGGCTCGTGCTGCATGGGGCTGCTGCTTCACAGCCATGGGGGACACCTAAACCTAGTTGATGGGGACGAAGCATCGTTGCAGCGTCTATGCTAATTTTTCTGACAGCTTCCCTAGCAACAAGGCGCCGAAGTGTGTTACCCACTGTGAGATTTTTTTCTACGCCCACCTCCCTTAGGAGGTGGACTTCAAGATTAAAGGCTGCACACGGCAGTTAAGCATCAGTCCAATAGAAAAAGGAAAAGCGGGAGCAAACCGCCAGGCTTTTACCACTAGGGTGAAAACCTGTCCACATAGGCCGCTGGTTCCTCCTGGTTAAACAGGACGTTAAAACTAATAAAGGGTAACCGACGGGTTCTCACAATCAAATATTTATATTTGATGTGGTGCTATGAATTGGAATTCGAATTCCCAAGAACAGCCGTCATATCAAAAGATCACATCAACATCAATCGTATAAAGCAGAACATGGGTGGAAAAGAATGGTTGAAGGGTTGACATCAAAGACCGTTTTCTATAAAATAAATAATTTATTAATAACAAGAGACTAAACTACTACAGTATCGAGTTTACGTTACTTTAATGTATATCCAGTGGCACTATAACAAACAGCTAAATAGCAACCCTTGCTGTGCGGCTGCATACTGAACTAACCTGAACACAGGTGTGCCCACTGATGACGCAATATTGAAAATCAAAAAAATATCACAGACTAAGCTGCACCACAGAGAGTGATTCGTTACGTTGTCTATCAAGTGGCACTTGCAACACAGCTATTCAACAGCCCCTCGAGAAATGACAGCAGGCTTCATCTTGCTGACAATTTGGGCTGATTACATGAACTAACTGAATAGTGATGGATGCCCACTGATGGCACAAGCTTGCAATCAATATTGTCACGGCTTCACGGTGAACAGATACTATAATCACAATCTTACGGGTCCTCCAACCTAACAGGAGAGACCCACGTAACTAGGCGAGTAGTCCAACAGTGACCCCCCCCCCCTATCACAACCTAATGTGAACACTCTTTGCAACTCCCTACAAGAAGTTGCACTGTGAACAGTAACCAAAGCCAGGCAAGGTGGGATTCTGAGACACAGCTCCAGTAATCCCTAAGTTACTTTACTCTCGTCACCAGACGATAAACCAAAGAAATTGCCTTAATCAATTACAAAATTGATTATGTGATTAATTACGTTAATTGACTGATCACAGCAGTCAGCAACAAAGTACTACGTTAATCACAAACACTTGTCTCTCTTAGATAACAACATGATGGTACTCAACGTTAATCATCAACACTTGTTTCCTTTAACACAAGTCATCTTGTTAACAATAACTCAAAGTCTGTCTTATATTACATCACTTGACTCCTTGCAAGTATTCAGTGAGTAATTCTTACTTAAGGTCAAACGAGTAGTATATTTAGAGCCAGATAGGGACACTTAACAAACAATGGGAGGTACTTATCAAACAATGGACTCGGAGGCGGGGAGCCAGATAGGCCCACTTATCATACAATGGAATCAGAGGCGGTGTGCCAGATAGACCCCACCTCAAATTTAGTCTACGGTGAGCTCGCACCATATTTCACTTACTCTGGGTATCTCCTTAAACACCTTGTCATTATTTAGGGCTAATTAAAGGAAATATAATCGAACAAGACTGAATGTCCCCTTCAGGACTATATGCATATATGTCTGGGGGCTATATAGGATATATACTCAAAATAAATGAGGGTGAAAAGAAATAATACTTGTTTTATACAATATATTAACAGGGTTAAAAAAAACATTAAATAATTGATTAAATGCTTTATTAGGTAAAAATACACAAAATGTATAAGTAATTATGTTAGTTAATAATTGTAGTTTACAGTGTGCTCCTGACATATTTCACTTACTACAGCTCTACCCCCCCCCTTATCCCTCGTCCCCCTCCACCTCCCCATCCTCATCTGAGTAGAATTCTGACGTCTCTTCGTCACTGATGAGTGGGGGAAGGTCTTGACCCCCATCCTCCCCCTATTGGAGGTGTGGGGGGGAGTTGGGTGGACACCTTTTTGGCTGAGTTTCCTCCTCTCTCTCATCGGAAGTGTTCTGGAAAGAGATGGTGGAAATAATTTATAGTGATTAAAGGTTTTTTATAGGATTATATATTTATTATAAAATATTCTATTTTTTTCTCTAAGAACAACTAGTACATACCTCTCCCCCTGCAGGAGTAGCCTTGTGTCCTCTTCAGCAGGCATCGTCAATTAGACTACATAACAGCATCTTGTTTGGGGCAGACCCTCCACGTAGAATTACTACTCTACAAGTGTGGACGGGTCCCAAGAACTGTACTGAAGAAAATATAAGAGGTGAAATAGAGGATATACAAACTTTTTTTTTATTGAGGGAAATAAACATAAAATAAATCTATTAGCAGAAAGTGAGGGTAATACTAACCAGGTCCTTCAAGGACTTCAATTTTCCCAGCAGGTGTTTTTTTTTGAGAGACACCTTCCATTTCGTAGGAGGAAGACAGTCTTCTGAGTGGGTTGGGGCTTGGGGGGGAGGGCTTTTTTATAGGAGGCTACACTCCTTGTTAGGTAGGTTGCCTAGCTAACAAAAATATTCTCTACACCACCTATAAGAACCAACTCCTATACCTCTACAAAATGTCCTAACACAATGATGTTTCATAGGAAAATATCGTCTCGCGTAAGAGAGGGCTCGTTTATCGTTTAATTTTAAAGTAACGCTGGAAAATACGTTATGTAAGTAATGTACTGTTGAAGGCAAGCCCAGGTGGGTTATTCTATGAACAAATATGATGCAATAGAGCCCGCAGGCAAGAGTAAAATCACTTTGGAGTCTGTAGCGCATTCCAAACACCTTTCTTATTTTGTTAGTTTTAATAAATCCTTGAAAATGATGCCCGTAAGTAGCTGGTGATATTGCATAACTATCAAAAAAAAACATTCGATGCTTAACTTTATCAACATAAATTCCTACCCAATGTCCCATAGTGATTCTGCTGTGTGATGGTAAAATATTAGTTATGAAAACAATAGGTTTTCTTGAGGAGATATTTAACTGTTTTATCTCCTCAGCGTTGTAACAGCCCAGGTAGTCCGCTCGATCCCCTAGATTATCTTTTAAATTAATATTTATATCATAACAATTCATTGTGTTTTTTTTATGCTCGAACGTTGCATAGAACAGTTCTTTGCCATCGATGGATAGTACCCCAATGTTTTCCCCAAACAGTATAACCATCTGTTATATGTAACACCACCGCCAAATTCAAGCTCCATACGCAAGTT
>WNGS01163555.1:10077392-10110604 GCA_020271785.1 Procambarus virginalis
GGAAGGCAAGGTTAGATTAGCACAGTTAAGTTTAAGTGGGAATAATATTTCCCGGCACAGGCCCCCATAACTATGTTACCAGATCGTTCGTCACGGCTCGTAACCCAGTACAGCAGCAAGACCTTTCAGTCTAGGGACATTGTAAAATTGCTGTAATATAGAGCGGGTCATCAGTGTAACCACATGATTGGTACAAGCAAGTATAAAGTAGTTATCCCTTAGGACTAAGAAATATACATATAAATTATTATATATTACAAAAAAAAAAAAATATATAAATTATATATATATATTAACAATAATATAAGTACAAGATATTATATATATAGCACAGATGGACAAGATCACTTATAAAAGCAAATTAAAGTATTGTCTCTCTTATAATATAAATGTATGTATGGCAAAACAAATATTAACAGACTTATCTCCCAAGTTGTTATCTTTCCTGTCCCGTGCGAGTTACTGAATACTAAAACTGTGGGAATCAAAAACATTGCTTCCACCCCGCGGAAAATTGCCAAACTAACATTATTTAATTAAACTTACATGGAGCAAAATAATGTGACAAGAGTAATCTTAAATTAACTTAGTAAATGGTCAGAATAACATGCATAACAAAAATAATGTAATTATTAATACATGCAGTAATTAAAATAAAATAAAGGGAAAATATTGGCAACGCTCCCCCGCCACCGGAACTAGAAGTTTCTCACGGAATGTTGCCCCCCAATGTTCAAACAATTACAGAATTCCCATCAGTGATTCCTACTGATGATCATAGATAAAACCACTTTCCCACGAAATCAACCGTGAACAGACAAAGAAAATCAAATCGTTCCCACGGGTGGAAAAGTTAGGCCTAATTCAACATATAAATCAGGCAACACATATCTTACATACAAGTAAAGAATATTTAGATGTACATACATATAATCAGATAAAACAAGGCATATATATATATATAAGTACAAATTAATGTAGAAGTACAAATTAAATGTATTTAATTACGTAGCTTATAGAGGTACGTAACACTCACCACCTGAAGTTCTCTCAATGCTAGGGTGCAGGACCAAGGAAGTGAGCGTACTTCAGGACCACACACTAGTAGAACAACCTGATCAAGGGCAGGAGACTGCCCAGACAAATATCCAACCTTCAGGAGAGGGGTTAGAAACAAGTACTCGTTCAGACATTAGTATTGTATCGGACTCAGGAGCAGAAGCAGCAGATAAGGACAAGGATGATCAGCAGAGTTTGGCTGCACTAGGTGGGAACACATCGGGTGAAGTTCCGTCAGTGCTCCAGTGCGGGACAAAAGTGGCACTTCAGAAACTTGCCTTTACTGCACAAACAAGCCAGGATCAGGAAGTGACTGTTGAACATCTAACCTTCAGGAAGATTGATTAAGAATCTAGAACAAAAACATGAGGGTGTCTCCTCATCCCATTTTAAGAGAGAAGTTAGATTACAGGAGCTGCTCAATGGGAAATGTAAGCAGGAGGAGCCACAGGAAGGAGCCAGTTTCTTACAAGAAGCAGGGCTTTTTAAAACACAATTCGAAAATGCGTCCTTAGAAGAAAGTAAAAGAAAAACTAGCAGTAAGTCAATTTATGGAAGGCATAAATCCAATTCCTTTTCCCTTGGGATCCTGGGGGTGAGATGTGTGGGAAGTGTTGCTCTGTCATGAAAGGAACCATAAACAAGGAGCGGCGCTTAGGTGTGAGGACCATTACTAGGGTGAATCCCTAGGAGTGAATCTTGAAAGAAAGAACTAAAGAAAAAAAGCTGCAGTGTAATGTAAATAAATCATGATCAGTTCAATGCACCAAAATAGTATTACTTCGTTCAATCACAAGAATTAGATCAACCAATACCATGTCAGTAGAATCATGAACAATTTCACAAAGAAGTACATTCTGTATTAAAATTGTTAGATGTTTTCTTTTAGTCAAACCAGAAACGTTCTCTACTGTTGTTATATATACCATTCCACCCCTCAATGTGAAGCCGGTGGAGGGTCCTTTCCTAAAGGACATACTAAGTTTAAATTAAGTTTCTAATGCACCCCTTGTTTTATAGGGACGGGGGGAGTGTGGAGGGAACCACATTCAAAATGCCCGCCAGGGC
Source organism: Procambarus virginalis (assembly GCA_020271785.1). NCBI lineage: Eukaryota > Metazoa > Arthropoda > Malacostraca > Decapoda > Cambaridae > Procambarus > Procambarus virginalis. The sequence continues at coordinate 10,079,520 of WNGS01163555.1, forward strand.
ATTTTCTTTTCCTCGTTCTCTACCTTCTTATGTTAGCCGCTCCTGATTGGTGGACAGCAGCCCGACGCCGTGCATCTGCGCATCACCCACGCGCTTGCCTGTAGGCGAGAGAAGGGGCAGAGAAGAACCGCACCGCACCAAAGACACGCCTGTTAGTGACGCCTCCTAGACATTGGTCATCTAGCACCTCGTATTGGCCAGCTATCATTGGACCTCGCCCCTGAGACAACCCGTTCTCGCATTTTCGTATAGTCAATATTGACTTATTAAATACGTGCATATGTGACATACTAAACAAACTAGTTTCCCTTGAAAAGCTTCATAGAAAACACCAACCTTACCTAACCTTCTTAGTATGTTAAGATAAGCATCTTATTGCTTCGTAATTACAATTATTTCTTAACCTATACCTATAATAGGTTAAGTAATAATTGTAATTACGAAGCAATAAGATGCTTATCTTAACATACTAAGAAGGTTAGGTAAGGTCGGTGTTTACTATGAAGCTTTTCAAGGTAAACTAATATGTTTAGTATGTTACATATGCACGTATTTAATAAGTCAATATTGACTGTAAGAAAGTGCGAGAACGGGTTGCCTGAGAAGCCGTCGCATTGCTTCAGCCCTCCCATAGAAGACTTCAGCTCAAGGTGAGCACTGTTTCCTCGTTTTCTACCCATTTCTGTGTATGTTGATTACCACGTGGTTGGTCGGCAATAACCCCTAGGCGACCACCTGCACATTATTATAACATGTATAAACAGTTTACCAGAACGAAATGCAAGTAGCAGAAATCCGTCCTCCTCATAGCAGGTCGCATTTCGACGAATATGTTATCCAAGACCCAAAACTGTCTTACTAGAAAATTATTGCAGCTCGCGAAATTGACATGTCCAGCTTTCTGTTAGTGTGTCCTCCGGGAGGTTAGGATAAAGCACTCTAGTACGACAGTTTCTCTCGCGATAACGGTCTGTCTCAGGAATGTTCACTTTTAATTTGTTATTATTTTTCGCATTTACGGTTTCAACGGGTAGGCAGTTCCATTCCATGTAAGAAATTTTACTCATTTTCTAAAAGATAGTTAGACAAAAAGATCTGAATTTTATCTCTACTGAAATTATAGGATTTAGAGCGCACACTTTTTTTTTTTAAATTCTCTCTCTACTGAAATCGATGTTGGACAATTTTGTAATCAAATATTCCAACAGAAATATCATGAATTGTACGAAACAAAACACCTATCTTACTGCTTTTCTAACATTGAAGATGTATAGCATTTGAACATACTTGGACCAAAGGATGCAAGTAGTTCTTATTGTTGCCGACCTATGAACTAATTTATTATATGAAACGTTTCCTAATACTTTTTTCTAATCACAAAGTCTTTGATTAAGTCCTCAAAACTAATTTTACATAACAATTCTGCTTTTATATTTAGCACAGACAAAGAATTCAGCCTGCCTTAGCTTATAGTTGTTCTGTTAGAATTCTGAATTAACTTCAGCTCAGAAAATGAATGCTTACCGGTTCAATTTGTGCCTAATAATATTAAAAACATCTCAAGGCAATGTCTTCATTTGGAAACACACATTGCAGTTTGTCTTCTAAAATTATTTTAGAGAGTTTTACATGACTGAATCTGGTTTTAACAATAGTTATTGCACTAAACCTATGGCTGAAGGCCAGATTATAAATTAGTGTGCAAGTCCTCTGGGTAAGCATATTTAGCTATTGAGAACATTTAGAGAACCTTTTAGTTTCAGTAGATGAAATTACATTATTTGGTATATCACGTAAAAAATAAATATTTCTGCTATTTCTTTGTATACCTCTCGTTTTCATCTCATCTGGGTTTCCAGTTAGTTATTACCACCTTTTACACAGGTGTTCAGAAATTTATGTCGATAACTCAATTCTATTCCTGTGCCATCTGTATCAATGGGCATCTTTCTGATTCATTTGCGCATTTGACCTGCACTCTAATCAACAAATGGTAGTATTTCCTTTGCAAGTGCTTCAAAGCTTTCAGTCATCTCTCAAAGTATATAATTGGTCCGCTAATAACCAGTACAGATCTGCACATGTTTTTAAGCTCATATCCTCATTTTGCAGAACTTGACTTGCTCTATGACATTTTTACAAATTTTGATCCACATGATCAACATAAAAACTTGTTTAGTTGTTGTATCTTATGTGCAATATTGTCTTCTAGTCTCGTTTTGTGACTGGTTTTCAGCTAGATATTCCGATTACAAAAATTTAAAAAAGAACTTCAGAATTGTTGCTGTTGCTATAGCATGGCCTCCCACTTGGTGTTAGAGATGGATTTTAACAAACTTTAATTTTCAAGACAAGCTTTTCGAAATTTCCACCGGCTGGTTGAGTCCGAATTTAATATATAGAGCAATTGCAGTAGAAAAAATAACTGCCACTTGACAACAGTCAAGAGCACTTAGGCCTAACCAGATTTAGTGAATTCGTGGCACAGGACATATGCATGGAAAACTTATTTTCTTATGAAATATTTTGTTGCATACCCTTATACATCCAGACATATTAGCTGTGTTGTCGTAGGACTAACCCCTACATTTAACAAAAATCTAGCTTGCAAACTTCACGTAAGTAATGCAACTCTTAGTTTGCTATTTCTTCAAATGGTGTCGTTTTTTATTTGCGAAATGGTAAAAAAAACGTTCAATAGGCCCCTTGATACCTGCTTGATGGGGTTCTGGGAGTTCTTCTATTCCCCCAAGCCCGGCCCGAGGCCAGGCTTGACTTGTGAGAGTTTGGTCTACTGGACTGTTGCTTGGAGCGGCCCGCAGGCCCACATACCCACTGCAGCTTGGCTGGTCCGGCACTCCTTGGAGGAAACAATTTAGTTTCCTCTTGAAGATGTCCACGGTTGTTCCGGCAATATTTCTTATGCTCGCTGGGAGGACGTTGAACAACTGCGGACCTCTGATGTTTATACAGTGTTCTCTGATTGTGCCTATGGCACCTCTGCTCTTCACTGGTTCTATTCTGCATTTTCTTCTATATCGTTCACTCCAGTATGTTGTTATTTTACTATGTAGATTTGGGACCTGGCCCCTCCAGTATTTTCCATGTGTATATTATTTGGCATCTCTCTCGTCTCCTCTCTAGTGAGTACATTTGGAGAGCTTTGAGACGATCCCAATAATTTAGGTGCTTTATCGCGTCTATGCGTGCCGTATATGTTCTCTGTATTCCCTCTATTTCAGCAATCTCTCCTGCTCTGAAGGGGGAAGTTAGTACTGAGCAGTACTCAAGACGGGACAACACACGTGACTTGAAGAGTTGTAGGATCCAAATCCAGGGATCCCATTGTGATGGGATCCCTGGATTTGAAAGTTCTCGTAATCCATCCTATCATTTTTCTGGCTGACGCAATACTTGCTTGGTTATGCTCCCTAAACGTTAGGTCATCGGACATCATTATTCCCAAATCCTTGACATGCTGTTTTCCTACTATGGGCAGATTCGATTGTGTTTTGTACCCTGTATTATGTTTCAGATCCTCATTTTTGCAGTACCCGAGTACCTGGAATTTACTACTGTTAAACATCATGTTATACCCCATGATCACATTTGTCGAATGTCTTTGCAAAGTGTGTGTGTATACTACATCTGCATTTTGCTTTTCTTCCAGAGCTTCTGTGATTTTGTCATAGTGGTTGAGTAACTGTGACAAACAGGATCTTTCCGCTCTAAATCCATATTGTCCTGGGTTGTGTAGTTCATTATTTTCCATAAAACTAGAAAGTTGATTCCTAATCACTCTTTCAAAATCTTTTTTTTTATGTGAGATGTTAGTGTAACTGTTCTATAAATTTTGGCCAAGGCCTCCTTGTGCAGCGGAGCTATATCTGCTGATTTAAGTGCAGCTGGTATCTCCCCTGTATCCAGGCTCTTTCTCCATATTATGCTGAGCGCTCGCGCTACTGGCACTTTACATTTCCTAATGAATATTGAATTCCACGAGTCCGGCCCAGGAGCTGAGTGCATGGGCATATTGTCAATTTTTCTTTCAAAATCTTCCGAGTTTGTGTTAATATCCGTTATAATATCTGCAGCTAGAATGTTATTCATAAAGAAACTGTCTGGATCATCAACTTTCATGTTGTTTATTGGTGTGCTAAACATAGCTTCATACTGGCTTCTTAGAATTTCGCTAATTTCTTTGTTGTCCTCTGTGTACGTACCTTCAGTTGTAATTAAAGGTCCAATATTGGTGGAGGTTTTTGATTTTGATTTTGCGTATGTGAAAAAATATTGCTGATTTTCTTTATCTCTTGTATAGCTTTCTGTTCCAATTCCATTTCCTCAGACTAGTATGATCTCTTCAACGTGTGTTCTATTTCTTCGATCTCCCTGTTTAGGTTTATTTTCCTTTCTTGTGATAGTCGTGTCTACCTAAGCATTTCAGTTATTTTTTTCTTCTCCTGTACAGTCGCCTGCGTTCTCTTTCTAGAGTGGTCCTCTTTCTGACCCGCCTCACAGGCACGTGCTTCAAGCAGACCTTGTATGCTTCAGCTGTCATTTGAGCTATTCCCTGTGTGGGAGTTTTGTCGCTAAAGACCGTTCCCCATTGAATGTTTGCAAGGTCTACATTTATTTTCTCCTAGTCGATCCTCTTATTGTTGAAATTGAATTGATTGAATACCCTTTCTCGCTTGTTGGGTCTCTTAGACCTACTACCATTATTTATGCTAGTTCGCACTTCAATGAGCTTATGGTCTGAGTATGTAGAATCTGAGATTGTAATGTCTCTGATTAGTTTATCATTGTTTGTGAATAACAAGTCCAGTGTGTTTTCGTTCCTAGTTAGTTCTGTGATTTGTTGATTGAGCGAGAATTTGTCACAGAATCTTAAAAGCTTAGACTTGGTAAATTTAAATCTCCAAGGAAGATAATATCTGGTGCTGGGTTCGTTAGATTATGAAGGGTGTTCTCTATTTAGTGCATCTGCTCTGTGAATTCCTCAACCGTTGTATCTGGTGGTTTATATATTAGAACAATAATTAGGTTTATTTTTTCTACCTTAATTCCAAGTACCTCTACCACCTCATTAGTTGAGTTTAGTAGTTCTGTGCATACCAGGTCCTCTTTAATATACAGACCTACTCCTCCGTTTGACCTATTTTCTCTATCACATTTATATAAATTATAATTTGGGACCCAGATTTCACTATCCATGTAATCTTTCGTATGAGTTTCCGTGAATGCCTCAAATATTGAGTTTGTCTCTAATAGGAGGCCATTTATGAACTTAACTTTATTTCTTGACTTTGACTTTAGACCTTAAACGTTTGCAAATATGAATGATTGTCCATATTGTGTGTCACTTCTGGAAGGTTTTGGTAGTTCTCCCTCCTCTCTACCCTGACCCAGGGTGTGCTGGTCTGGCAATGGTTTGTCCAGTTTTGGAGTTGGTACTGTGGAGTGTGGTAGTTTCTGTGTAGTTGGGGGGGGGGTGTAGTATGTGTGGGCTTGATGATGAAACGTAGGCCAGTCTTGGGCATTTCCCCCTCCCCCATTCGTACTCCTGCAACGTTTTTGCCTATCTGTTCCTCCCTCTGGGTCGGCTTGCCTCTAAAGAATTTCCCTGGCTATTATATTGGACTTCCAATATAATATCTTATCTTGAAGTATCGTAGTACAACACTTAACTGATCTATATGTGAGGGACTGAGTAATCTGGTGTCAACTGACAATCTAAAATAACCAGAATTTACTTCGTCAACAATGAACACCAAACCTATTGAGTCATTAATTCAATAAGTTTCTCTCGGGCGGTTTTGGACGAATAAAAACTATTTAATTTTCCAGAATTTCCATGTTTTGAAACGTACCCATCTAGAAATGGATCAAACTAACTTGTGTTTATACATTCCTAAGAAAATCCAAATTTTTCAGCAAACCAAATCTTTCATCTGTTCCTCGAAGAACCGGGCCACGTTCAGCTAGCGTACGAATAACTGCTGTTACATTCTCCAAGTCATGTTTCCAGGAATTAAACTTCTCTTTAATTGTTTTTCCAACTCTTGTCCTAAGCCTAAACTTTGTCTGCGAATTAAATATTTTAGCATAGAGTTTCGGCGAAGTACGTCTCTCGTGATGTTCAATTACAGTAGTATTTCGCCAGTCAATGAACCCTTCTCTTTCAACAATGTATAAAGAACATTTGTGAGCAAAACGTTGACCAGCTAAGCAGTAACTGACCCTCTTGAAGTATGAATCAATGACCAATCTGCTTTGTATTGCTCACAATTGGCTTTCATTCCACAGATAATAGTTTGTGAACAGTATCTTGACTGTTTGTCACTGGTGAAACTCCAAAAGGAACTGTCAAATATCCCATTGTTGTGCTGACAGTCACTGGACCCACAAGTAATCCAATAAGCAACATCGTCAACAGAGAAATTTAGATACGATCCTCGTTCCTTTGCTATATTTACTTCATCTTTTGCAAACTGATTCTTGTATGATTATCCAGTAGACCTTAATTTTTAACAGTTAATATCAGACGGTATTGTAGAGAAAATTTTATTAATATCTGCGGTAGAGATATTAAGTGAATATACGGCAGAGTGAGATAAGTAATGAGACTTGTGCCAGATGAGCCAGTGTGGGACACTTCAACATCACTCTGATGTTCTAACCTTGAGGCGGACAACGTGGTAGTGTTAAGTGTGTGGAGGTTTGTTCAATGTGAATCTTGTCAGATACAATACAAGTAGCATCTGATGGTAGAGATTGGTTTTAGTATGGAAGATCGTGTGTTCCACACAGCACTGAGTGACAGACTGCGTTCCACACAGCACCGGGTGACATACTTTGCACTCTACACAGCACTAAGTGACAGACTACGTACTCCATACAGCACTGAGTGACATACTATGCCCTCTACACAGTACTGAGTGACAGACTATGTGTTCGACACAGCACTGAGTGACAGACTAAGCGCTCCATACAGCACTGAGTGACAGACTATGCGTTCCTTACAGCACTGAGTGACAGACTATGCACTCAACATAGCACTGAGTGACAGACTATGTACTCCACACAGCACTGAGTGACAGACTATGTACTCCACACAGCACTGAGTGACAGACTATGCACTCCACATAACACTGAGTGACAGAATATGCACTCCACACAGTACTTTTTTTCTACCACAGACGTGGCCACACATTTACAATGCTAACCAGCATATATACATTTTCTTCTGTCCTCCATGGACAGGGTTAGAGATGTGTTAAACATATATTTCAAGGGTTTATTGAACAATCAACCACTGAAGGTGAGTCGGTGCTTTTAAAATGCTAAGCTAACCTATAGACGTAAATGCATAGATACACAGATTTACGTATGCCTTACATAAAGTGTTCGATGTGTCTTCTACACAGTGTCATTAATGTACATTTACAAAGGTGAAATGTAATTCTGATCAGCTTCCATATATACTTTATAGCCATACATATACATACACACACCCATATACATATATATACACACATGCATTCACAGACATTTGCCTCATTTACTCTGACAGGGTGAGATAGCTGATAAAGAAACTAGTGTGCAATTAAGCACTTAATCACTGAAGGTGATTAAGGTGCTTTTACAAGCTCAGGTTATATAGTTACATCATATACATTGTATAATTAATCTATTACATGGTCAATCTTGGATACAAGTCCAATATATCATCAAGTGTTCCAGTACTCAAATAGTAATTAAAGAGTTCAGCATACCTTAGCCCAGGAGGGCGAAAGTCAGCAAGTATGGGACAGCCTACAATATAATGTTCAAGAGAGTGCATGTTTTCTCTTTCACAAAGTTGGCACATTGTGTACTCGACATTTGGGTTTTGAGAAAGCTGCCAGATACGTCTGTATCCCAGGCGTATTCTGGCCACTATAACATCACATTGCCGGGTTCTTGTTCTATTAGTCCCATATGTGAATGTCTCCTCACGATATCTATCATAATATTTAATGATACAACTTTCAGGTCTTTGTGAATTTGCTAGGTCGGTGAGATCTTCATTAGATATTTGTTTAAGTATTCTCTCTGTCACTGCTAATGAAATACCCATATCAATTTCTACCACTGGTTTTCTACAGGCTGTCTTTGCAAGCATATCAACAGTGTCATGCCTTGAGATGCCAACATGTGATGGTATCCATAGGAATTTAATTTCAAATCTGTTTTCTTTAGCAGCTAAAACATTCAATCGAATATCACTGACTATTTTCTGGGTGTCACTACTATGTGCGTTCAATGCCAGGAGTGCACTCTGCGAGTCACAGTATATAAGTCCACTGCCTTTGTCTTTTAAAAATTCAGTGGCAAGGTATATGCCTGCAAGTTCGGTTTAAGTTGTACTTGCCCAGTCATTGACGCGCTTCATTGCTGTATGTACGAGAGAAGATTGTTCAAATATATTACATGCACATCCGGTACATCGTCCACCCTCTTCTACAGAGCCGTCGGTATAGCACTGATACACATCGTTACCCATACTCTGAGTACTTTCAGTGATGCCTTTCAGTGTTAACTGTTTTAATAATGTACAGTGCACACTATCTTTCTTGGGCGCATTTACAAAATCAACTGATAAATCCCAGTTATCCCATGGAGTAATTGGTTGATTAATCATTAGTTGAGTTGGGTACATATTTAATATTTTGATGGAGTTGGCTACCTTGTAGAACCAATATACATAATCAGATTTCGTTCTTCTTCTATAGACCTCAGGTGAGTGCAGCATATTAGAAAGTTTAGCTTGAAACTTCATGTGTTGCCTAGATCTACTCAATGCCTTCACGCCGAAAACTGTGCTAATAGACAAAATTCTCTCACTTATGGTAGGTAATTTTAACTCTGCTCTCATATTAACTATTCTCGTGGACTTTGGAGCCCCAAGGATGAGACGCATAGCTTCATTTTGCAAGGTTTCAAGAGATTTCAGCTCTTTGTCAGTATACAGTGTGAGATGTAGAGCATTGTAGTCAATCACAGAGCGTATAAATGATACATAAAACATTCTAGCAAGTCTCACGTTAATTCCATGATTGACACCAACAAGGACCCGCAAGGGCTTTAATCTCTCCCACAGTCTCCTCTTGAGAGAAGAAAGGTACCCAGGGTCGTTAATGGGGACACCAAGGTATCTGTAAGACTCGCAGTTTTCGAGTGCTCGCCCATCTATATGATAATTGGCTGGTGGGATACCACATGGAATGAGGGCACGAGTTTTCTGTACAGAGATGAGGAGGCCACATTCCTCAGCTCTAGTAGCAAAAGCGTCGAGCAGAACTTGCATTCTAGGCTCGGAGGCAGCCTGTAAACATATATCATCAGCATAACAAATGACAGTGTCTTCATTATTAGTTGGAAGATCTTTAATAAGTTTATGCATCAGAACGTTGAACAACAAGGGGCTGAGGACCCCTCCTTGTGGAGTTTCCAGTTCAAAGTGTTTGCTCTCTGTGCTTTTAACACCATTAAACAAAACATGCTGTTCGATTAGACAAATAGCCCTTTATCCATTTCAGTAATTTTCCTTGTATTCCCAGCTCGGCAAGCTGTTCCAGTATGATTTCTCTGTTTGCTGTATCAAAAGCTGCTGCTAGGTCGATGAAGACTGTTTGAGGGGAAGCTTCAATATGTGCGAAGTATTCAGCAAAACAGTGTTGTGTACTGAGCCCAGGCATAAATCCAAACAGTTGAGGTGACAGGTGCCCCTGTATACGATACATGAGTCTGTTAAGAACAATACGTTCAAGCACTTTGCAAACACACGATGTTAGAGATATGGGTCTATAATTATCTGAGTGTGGTTTGGGGATGGGAACAATGACACTCTGTGTCCAAGCATCAGGTAATACTCCTTCACGTAAACTCATTCTGTACAACACTAAAAGTGGATTACCTGGTACTTGTGAGACTAATCTCAGTAGACTGTAAGTAATACCGTCCTCTCCAGGAGCAGTTGATTTTCCCATCTTTAGTGCATGATTTAATTCCCATTCAGTTACATCATTAAGGTCCGACAGGTCGATAGCTGTACAGTCAAGATTGATGGTTCGTTGTCTGTTGGGGCGTGTGTCATTAAGTTTATGCTGTATGTTAATTGGAAGTGAGTCGTAGCTCGATGTTAGTGCCCATTGATCAAGGAGAAAGTTTGCTTGTTCTAGTGGGCTGTGGTGCAGTGGTTTGGTTGGGTTGCTTCTAGAGATTTTCGTATCTTTTCCCAAACTTCAACAAGTGTTGTTTGCTCATTTATACTTTGTAGGAACTCTTCCCAATGTTTATTACGTATAACGTTGCTCATGTCTCTCAACTCTCTATTTGCAACTAGAAATGCATGCAAGTCACCTTGTGCTTTGGTTCGTTTGTACGTATCACCAAGTCGCTTTACTCGTTCATGTTCTTTAACAAATATGGGGTCAAGGACCCACTTGGGTGGTGGCAGGTGTTGCCCACTTCTGCTAGGCTTACGACTTGTTCACCCAACACACTCATGTATCGTAGTAGGTGACTGCTGGCCCTAGCTTCGGTGGGGGTAAGACGTTTTGACTCGGCGCTCCGGCAGTTTTTTTTTTTTTTTTTTTTTTTTTTTTTTTTTTTTTTTTTTTTTACATGCAAGCATGCAAGTATAAGCAATAAATACAATAAAATTAACATAAGAAAACAAAATGAGCAAAACAAACAAACCACCGGCCAGAAGGACCGACAGCACAGTACAAAAACATCAATAAACAAATAGCGCAAACAGGCAAACAATACCCAAATTACAATAACACATAAAATAAGGTCATAATACACATAGAAAGCAGAGGAGAACAAAATAAAAAATAAACAAATAAATAATAAAATCATAAAACATAAAAACCATAAACATAACAAACAAACCAATAAACAAACAAAAAACATGCACAACCACTCACGTAAGAGGGCAAACAGCATAGCCATAGGGGCACATAATACATCAGAATCAAAGAAACAGATAATCATGAAAGGTATAGCCTAATTACAATAAACAGGGACATTGAGAAAACTAAACACGACATCGGCCTGAAGGGCACACAATACACTAATTACAATAAACAGGGACATTGAGAAAACTAAATACGACACCGGCCTGAAGGGCACACAATAAATACCACAGAACATACTAAATCCACTACAGACGCGAAATACTCAGCAAGCACACAAACTATCAAGAGTGCGCATACTTATCCGGCCACTCAGCTGCCGGGAAACGAAGACAATACGCCTCCCAAGCAACATGATGTCGTCAGAGTGACTATGGGCAGTACGAGGATCGGGCATCAAATTCGGCACACCCTCAACAAAAGCCTGAGCCTGTGGAACCCAGATAGTCGAGGGGCACCACGGAACAGGCAGCACTCGGTCAATAAAGCCAAATTCCAAAGGGTTGGTCTTCTGATCGTAGCCACGCCGGAGGCCAAGATGATCGGGACGGGCTTCCCCCTACAGGCGCGGGCAACGGGCAGCGCACTTGTAACCTTGGCAGCCCCACAGGGCTCCGCAGCAACCACCGGACGGGACACCTGCAGGGGCCCCCCTCGCTGAACATCCTTCTTTAGCAACAACACGAGGTCGCGGCCTGCACCAGCACCCCCGCACCAACGTCCGGAGGAGCAACCACCCCCCACTGCGGAGAACCGCCTACAGAAGAAACAGGAGGTGAATCATACACACAATCCTTGGCATCAGCAGGTACATGGACGTCAGCGACCACCACATCATCTCCCGAAGACCCATCGGCGTCGAAACCCTCCACATCAGCCCATGCAGTAGAAGAACGCCTGGACCGCTTGGGCACCGGGCGCACATCCTCAGAGCCGGAGGCGGACCCAGAACCACGGGCATCACAAGCCGTGCGAACCACCGCTCGCCTCATGACGGCAGCAGCCTCAACCGCAGGGGGAACCGGACCACATACAACAGGAGGCCCCACAGCCACCCCAGCACTCAGCGCAGCCGGGACCCGAGGCGAGGATGCAGGCGAGCACGCAGGGCCAGGCGCAGCAACTGAAGACGGGTGAGCAGACGGCGAGGAGGGAGCATCAGAAAGGCCCACGGGAGCATCAGGGACAGGAGCAGGAGTATCCATCGAGGGCATCGCAACATCCTGAGGAGGGTCGGCGACATTCGGGGGAACGTCCACCACAGGGGGCGCATCAGGCGACACAGGGGGCTTAGCCGCGTCCGGGGAGGCGTCCAGACCCACAGAAACCTCCTCCACAGGAAGCGGTGGGAAGTCCTCCTCACTGAAGAGGTTCACAGGCGCAGAGGCCGGCGCAGAACATTCAGCAGCCTGATGGCCCGACAGGCCACAGCGATAACATGTCCGGGGCTGGCGGGCGTAAAACACCCGAACTGTGTACCCCAGCAGACGCACAGAGGACGGGATATCCTCCCGTAACCTCATGCCCAGGGTACGAATGTTTGTGCGGACACCCTTTAGTGGGCTCGAGGACACCACATTCACCCGCACACTAACGACGGCGTCAAAACGGCCGAAGTACCGCCGGAGCAGACCCTCCGGAAACTCCAAAGGAGCCCCATGGACACTGACGTATGTGAGGGCACCACTCCGATCAGATATGGACACAGTGCCCGCACCATCCTGCAGAGGCAATGTCCGCCCCTCGTATCGACGTAGAAATTCGCGATACGCCATGTCTGCAGTGAATTTCAGGATCACCCGACGGGCCGTCACCAGCTCGACACCGTAGATATCCATCACAGGTACCTGCAGCTGCTCACACACCCGTGCAATCTCTGGGTATCCAGCCCGGCTGGAAAATTCCAGGCCCACAGACTGAGCCCGCAGTACCGGTGGGAGGGGGACCCCCATCGCAACTCCAGCGCTCCGGCAGTTGGTGGTGTTGTTGTTGAGTTAGGGGCGACGACGATCGTGGGATCGGATGCGCCCCGGCGTGCCCGGTAAGGGTGAAACGCGAAGCCAGGATAGGCGAAACGAGAGACGCCAAGCACTAGAAACTAAGACGCCACACGGCAAGGAAACGCACAAAGGGAGAGGCACAAGCACAAAATAAAACGGGGAAAACAAGCAGCCAGAGAGGCACACAGAATTTCACAGAGCAAATACACAGTATATCAAGGTACATACTTGCCCGGGAACCGGGCCTGCGGGAACCGTACATTGAATGCTTCCCAGAGCACCCACCGCCAAGGGTCCTGTCCACCCACCGGGACTCCATAACATCTGGAACTGGGGCAACAAACACCCGCAAGCAGGGGACCCAAATAGTAGTACCCACGAGACGAGTAGTCGCCACATGGCTCAACAGGAAGGGAACCTACCCACCACCAAAGTTCTCTGGCCCGTCAGACAGCTGTAACTCGGCAATCGCCGTCCAGTGACCTGGCAGCATCACAGACGCCGGCAACACGTCCTCCAGGACCCCAACTCGCAACCTCACAGGAGCGAACGGGCCACAGGGCACCACCACAGGGGCACCCGTGGCCCCGGGCACACCACCCTTCTTCAGCACCAGCTTGATGCCTCGGCTCGCACCAGAATCCACACCACCCACGTCCGGAGGAGCGACCACCCCCCACTGCGGAGAACCTTCTGCAGGAGAAAGAACAGGAGGTAAATCAGACGCACAACCTTCGTCAATAGCAGACACATGGACGTCAGCAACCACCACCTTCGTAGAGCGCGAGGCACCCGGAATCGCCACATCATCGCCCAAAGCTCCACCTGCGTCGTAGTCCACCACATCAGCCCAAGCAGTAGAAGAACGCCTGGAACGCTTTGGCACGGGCCGCACATCCTCACATCCGGAGGCGGACCCAGAACCACGGGCCTCACGAACCGGGCGAACCGGCGCCCAATGCAGTACGGCAGCAGCCTCAACCACATGTGGAACCGGGCCGCACACAACAGGACGCTCCGCATCCCCCCCAACACCGAGCACAGCCGTAACACCAGGCGAGGGTTCAGATCCAGGCGCAGCAGCAGGAGACGAGGAAGACGAAGACGACTCACAGAGACCATCCGGGAGACCCTCGGGAGCAACTGGCACAGCGAAGGGACCAGCGACAGGAGCCACTGCAACACCCGGAGGAGGGACAGCAACCACCGGGGGCACGACGGGGACGCAGGGGGGGGGCCACATCAGCAGCGAACGGGACCTGCCCCTCCTCATCTCCCGAATCCACGCCCTGAGGGAGCGGCGGGAAATCCTCTTCCCGGAACAAGTTGACAGGTGCAGCAGGGGCCTCAGAGCACCCAGAAGCCTGATGCCCTAACTGGCCACATCGGAAACAGGTACGGGGCTGCCGGGCATAATACACCCGAACGTAGTAACCCAGCAGCCGGACAGAAGATGGGATATCCGACTGCAGGTGCATACCTAAGGTACGGATGTTCGTCCGCTTCCCAGCATACTTCCCGAGGAAAGCGTGTTCACCCTCACACTGATGACAGTACCATACCTCCCAAGGAAGCGCCGGAGAAGGTCTTCAGGGAACTCCAGGGGCGCACCGTGCACACTGACATAAGTCAGGGCACCACTGCGGTCCGAAACTGCAACGGAGCCGGCGCCATCCGGCATCGGCAACGAACGCCCTTCGTACTGACGGAGGAAGTCCCGATACTCCTCCCTCACGAACTTGACAATCACTCGGTGGGCCGTAACAAGCTCAACTCCGTAGACAGCCTCCACGGGGACACGAAGCATGTCACACATCACTAACTCAACGGCTGGATAACCAGCCTTACCAGAGAAACTCCANCAGAGGAGGATTTGAGTTGTTCGAATGCAACGGTTTGCTCTCTGGTCCATTATACGTTGCTTGGGACTGGTTAGGTATTAATGGGGTTGCAACAGTGCTAATAATCTTCCAAACCTACGGTAATAGGAAGCAAGACCAAGGAAGGCGCAGGAGCTGCTTCCTGGTAGTAGGCTGTGGATACTGTTGGATTGCTTGAATGTGAATGTTTAACGGAGCCAGCTGCCACTCCCTATAACATGACCCAGGTACCGCACTTTACCTTTCGCGAAGTGGACTTGCCCCAAATTGATGGTGAGGCCGGCTTTCAGGAGCTTTTAGAACAATCGTTGTAGCTGGAGCAGGTGTTCGCTCCAGGTGTTGGTGCTACACATGTCGTCCAAATAGGCATAGGTTTTTCCAAGCCCTGGATGACGCGGTTGACAGCTCTCTGAAAGGTGGCTGGGGCATTGCAGAGTCCAAAGGGAAGGCGATTGTACCTGTAGAGACCAAACGGTTATAAAGGCGGACAGTACCTTAGCTCGCTCCGTTAAACTCACCTGGTAGTAGCCCTTAGTAGGTCTACCTGAGACAGGTACGGGCATACCAATGCATCCAATGTCGTCTACCCTGGGTATTGGGTAGCGTCCTTCACTGTGACCTGGTTCAACTTCCTATAATCCGTACACAGACGATTTTGCCGTGAGGTTTGGTACCAGGATGCATGGTGAGGCCCAGGGGGACTCACAGGGGGTAGCCAGTCCATGGTCCAAGAGATACTGTACCTCAGCCCGCATGACTTCCGTTTTGCTCGGGCTGATTCGGTAGAATGGTTGGCGAATCGCTGGGTGTCAGGTAGCAGTTGATGTCGTGCTGAGTTACAGTACACTCTTGGGGTCATCTCGAAACAACTCTTGATATTCTCTGACGAGTTTGATTAGTGGAGCACTATTATCGTCCTGAAAATGATGTTGAAGGTTAGTAAGGATTTCCGAGTTAGAGAGCGCTGTCTCAGTGTCAGTGCTCTCGGAAGGAGAAGCAGGAAGGTCTCACTGTGGCTGTATGGACCTGTAAATGAGGTGAAATTGGTTAACACAGTGGGAGGAACCCCATGGTAGGGCTTGAGTAAATTAATGTGGCACAGCTGGGTCTTCCGCCGCCTATCGGGTCTCGAGAACGTAGTTGAAGTTGTTCCGGCACTCCTAACACGGTAGGGTCCTGAGAACCTGTTCTGTAAAGGGAACCTGGGATAGGGAAATAGGCAAGCACTAAGTCTCCTGGTGTAAACTTCCTTACTTTCAGTGCCGGTCGTAACGAGTCTTCATCCTCTCCTGGGCTTTCTGTAGGTTGTTGCTGGCAAAGGAATGGACCCTCTCTAGAATGTGTCGGAGATTTTGAGATACTGGGGCACACTCTGATGCTCACTGAAGGTGTCATCACGTAGAGAATCCTTGAAAGCCTTGAGAGGTGTACGGCACTTACGTCCGTAGAGCATCTCATAAGGAGATACTCCTAGTGACTCGTTGGGAAGACTTCTGAAAATACACATGATGAGATCAATTTGCCTATCCCAATCCTTTGAGGTCTCATTACAGAACTTTTTTAAGAGTGCCTTGATGGTTTGATGACTACGCTCGAGAGAACCCTGTGAAGCAGGATGATAGGGGCTGGACAGTACCTGTTTGATGTTGAACTCCCCAGAGTCCGTTTGAAGAGATCACTGGTGAAGTTGGTACCACAGTCGCTCTGAATCTCCCTCGGAAATCCATACTGGGTGAAGATTTTCAGTAGATTCTTCACACTGTAGCAGCTGTAATATTTTTTACTGGAACTGCTATCGGAAATCTGGTGGTAGGACACAGGATGGTTAAGATATATGCGTTGCCTGCACTGGTCCGAGGCAAAGGACCAACGCAGTCGATAATGAGCTTGTGGAACGGTTCCTCAGGCACCTGGATGGGTATCAGTGGTGCTCTGGGAATGGAAACGTTCGGTTTCCGGCTAACTGACACACGTGGCATAATTTGACATAGTTTTGACGTCGTTTACCATACCTGGCCAGTAGTAGTCTTGTCGAATTCCATGGTAAGTCTTGTTGAACCCATAGTGTGACAAAGCCGTGGGCGGTGTAGAATCGTGGGCCGCAGGCTGGTGGGAATCACTAGTTGTTCAACGTTTGCCCAATCGTCCTCGTCCTTCAGTTTACTGGTCTATACCTGCGATAGAGTATTTCGTTCTCCATAAAGAACCCAGGAACACTGTCGGATTGGGTTTCAGCCTGAAAGAATAATGGTGTCAATGTAAGATCATCTCTCTGTAACTTACGGAACTCCACCGCGGTCAGGTTAGGGGTATTTTCGAAGGGTCCTGAGGACAGCGGTAGCAGTAGAGTCGGCTGGCTGTGGACGTGCAGCTTGAGCACGGGTGGTCACCATAACAGGAGGAACCCTTCATCACTCTCTTGAACCTTTACTGGGAAATGTTCAAAAATCGTTATCCACCACAGAGTTGCTTACCTTGGATATGTCCTTGATGATCAGGTTGTTTGGTTGTTGGTCTTCTGCCAAGTCGTTGCCCAGGAGAAGTTGCACTCCAGGCATGGGAAAAGGCTTTTCCCTGACGGCGACTTGGACTTCACCGGTCACGAAGGGACATCCAGGTAAACTCTTGCGGGGATAAGGAGTTGTAGCATAAGGTCAGTGAGTGATGACCAGTCTCTCCTGTGTAGCGACGTTGGGCACAGCCGATTTCAACGATCGATTGTAGAGCCCGTGTCCCGTAGGATCTTAAGTCCGAAACGTCCCTCTGAATCTGACCGTGGGTAGAGATAGTTCCTGGATATAGATGCTTGGTAAGAGAGAGAGATCATTAGCATGAACACCAACATTCATTACAGGCTTACCGGACTTAGGGTGAGTAGTTTTAGACTTAGGGGTTCGACGTTACCTTTAGATTGGGACTTACCATTTGTCAATGGTGTGTCCATATAATCGACAATACCTGCAGTACAGTTGAGAGGTACCTTGATCTGGGCTCGCTTTCTCGTAACTGTACCAAGACTTCTTGCTGGTAGGATCTGGAGTCAGCCGGTGGATGAGGCTGTAAGTGTCAGCTGACTTCGCACACTTCACTAACTCCGTCTCTTCCTTGTCTGCTAAGTATAGGCGGACAGGAGGAGGTACACGTCTCAAAAATTCTTCAACCAGTATGAGGTTGACAAGTTCTGAAAAAGTAGAGACATGTGCTGCCTCCAGCCATTTCATGAAATATCTTTGTTTGGTGTTAGCAAATTCTAAGAAGGTGGTGGTACTTGCCTTGACGTAGTCACGAAACTTTCGTCGATAGCTTTCGGTGGAGAGAAGGTAGGCGTCCAACACAGCTTGTTTCAGGGTGGTGTAGTCGTTTTCCGAAGCCAAAGTGCTGAGTGTGACTGCTGCTCTACCTGTTAAATGTACTCTGAGAAGGGTAGCCCATTGGTCGTCAGGCCAATTAAGTTGAACAGCAAGGGTCTCAAAAGTGGTAAAGAACACATCAACCTCCGTTTCGAGGAACGGGGGCATTAACTTACTTGCATGGGAGATATTGAAACTGGGAGGAAGACTAGCTGCCGCTTGTTGGAGTTGAGCTTGGTGTGCAGCGTCCCTCGTGAGTTCTCGGTTACGACATTCTAGCATTGCTTCTGCCTGTCGTTTGTCGTGGTCGCGTTGTATCTCGAGTCGCTGTTTGTATAAGGCCAACTCACGTTCACTTTTTTCCTTCTTCAGGGCAGCTTCTTCCTTTCTGAGGGCAGCTTCACGAGTTTGTTCTTCCTTTCTGAGGGCAGCTTCACGCGTTTGTTCTTCCTTTCTGAGGGCAGCTTCACGCGTTTGTTCTTCCTTTCTGAGGGCAGCTTCACGCGTTTGTTCTTCCTTTCTGAGGGCAGCTTCACGCTCTCTGATTGCAGCTTCACGCTCTCTGCTTGCAGCTGCTTCTTGTTGTTGCTGTAGCTCGATCTTGGCAAGTTCCAATTTGAGCTTTATCGCTCTCAAGTCATCTTTATCTGAAATAATGTACTGTTCATGAGTAGAAGAATCTATAATATCTTCCTCAGCAAGGTGATCCAGTATCATATTATTAATGGCAAATTTGTTGGCTCCATCAGGAACTTCTAAGTGATACTCATGTGCAAGAGTTAACAAATCGACCCTCTTAGCGTGACGTAAGGTCCCTATTTCACTTTCTGGATCTGCTTTGAAAACTTGTAAGCGGAACATGGTGAAAATATAGCAAAACAAAGGAGACGAATATAGTGAGAATATGGTGAGTGTCAGAAACAGGAAACGTGGCAACTGATACCTATCCTGTGGGGAATTATTAATAATTAAAGTTAATTCAAGATGGTAAATGAATAAGGTCGCAGGAAATCTTGTACCTGGTACTCACTATGGGAGGATAAAGGCAAGAAAATCCTACTAATTAGTGAAAACTAAGTTTAAAATACAAGTGAAACACTAAATGGCTTCAAAATAAATGAGGTAGTCCAAAAAATGTAGTCATACCTTGCCAAGTCACTATAGAACATAAGCAATGGTACCCACTGAAATTGAATATGGTATTTACAGAATTAGCGAACTTTGTGCTCAAAAGAAAGAACGCCAATTCCCTACCTTTTGGTAAATACCATCAGTCTGACCGACGAGTAGGGGTGCGAGTGTCAACTGGTGACGAGAACTATCGGCGAGGTCCCAATTCGCCAATAATAGTTCGTGCTAGAGGATCTAAAGCCCTCTTTTTCCTCCTAGAGTCGGATTGCAGGACTTGGGTGCTATTGACCCGGAGACAGACCACAGTACCAGGGTACCTATGTGATAATCTGTCAAAAAGTGAGAAATATCTGGGGACAAAGATGTTAAACACGGAGGATAACACGGAAGGGGGAGACGACCAATTAAGAGTATGACTGCGGCCTACAGTCACCACGTAATCCAAAGTTGTCTCACTCTCACCATATGCTATTCCCGTAATGTACAATATACACAGCACCATATAAAATAAAGAATGATTAATGTGAATAATGGAAGCAAGGGAAATGAAAGCCAAGTATGCTTACCACAATTACCAATACCTGAGTGAAGCTCCGTGGACAGACCCCCATTTATATGGGACTCCCGGACAGGCCCCCATTTAATATGTGACGGTAACGAGTTGGAAATGGTGGTCGGCAGTCTTCCAACTAGCAGGTGTCAGTGCTGGGCCACATATAATATATAAAAAAAAGAAAAGGGAAAAAAAAGAGAAAAAAAAGAATGACTGCGTGATTGGTAATCTGTGGTAAGGTTGGAAATATAAGACAATAATAAAAACTGGATTTTAATAACAATAAAAAAAACACAAATTGAAACAAATGCAAAATCTTGGCTTAATGGTAAAAATGTCAAGTGGAAAAAATACATAAACATGAAAATAGATTACGTTAATGGGGAGGAGAATTGACATACAAAAGTAAATAAAATATGAATGCTGGAATATATGCACTAACTATAAACCTCTATTTGACCACACAAGGTGAGTCACTTAGGAGTTCATAGCTTGCGAGCACACAATATTCTGGCTGGCAGAAACGCAAGGGACTCCAACAATAACTGGCGAGGACTTGTGATTGGCGAGGAGCCGGAGTGGAGTGTTGGTTGGCGGCCAATGAGGAAGCTGGATGGCCGCAAGTCGCTAGTTAGGCAGTTGAAGGGTTCGGCGCGTCGACCAGGTGCAGCAGGTGCTGGAGTGGGGGGGAGGAGGGAGTTGCTGGTACGTGTGGCTATCTTAATATGTACGTTTAGCCACTACAAAACGTATCTTGTATATTGATGAGGACAGGATGAGTCGCAGAAATAGCAGGCTAAATCTCTGATAAGAGATTATCGTCACAATATAGATTCAATAATGTCACGATGCAATAAGATAAGCAATTACATGAACAGTTAAATACTAAATCTGCTGTAAATAGAAAGTAATTATAGCAAAACACAACAATAAACGTAGGTACACAAAAAATAGAAACAATTTGAAGTAGAGTAAAGATCCCCGTAGATAGCCAGGAAGGATACAGTAGTTAGGTTAAGAGAGAAGAAAAAATCAGTAGAGTGACAAGAATAATATATAGCAAAAAATAAAGAGACAAATAATAATCGTAAGTAAAAATAATCTTAAAAATAAATTATTTAATATAGCTTAGTTGTGAATCTATAATTAGTATGAACTTAAGAAAAACAAAATGAGCTCAATAATTAATTACAATAAATGATGTATAAATCAAATTACAATTAAATTAAAAAAAAAACAGGATTGACAGGAACATGAACAGGAAAAAAACAAAATTGTATAAACAATTTTACACTAGCTCATCCTATGCCTTGCACAGAAGCCCTGCAGAATTTCTTTATTGAAGATCAACATTGTTTCAATAGATAACTAAAACTGGAACTGAACACAGAATGTAATAGATTTATAATTTGTACCAAGAGAGAGACAACAACGGTACTTTCCTGCACCGTGGGAAATTACCCCTTTTCCAATTTTAATCCCTCCCTTTCCACCTAAGAAGCAAATTAAAGATTAGCGCAAACTTCGTCTTGAGGCAAAGCTCAACACCTTAGGTCATATTGATTCTCTGTCCACAGAGCATTCTCTCTCTCTCAAATCATAGCCAAATATTCCCAGTTTGCTAACTGTAAGTAGTAACTAAGTGACTAACCTATCCACCGCTGCCCACTGGTTGGGGGGGGGGGCAGTGTGTAGGATAAACATATCAATTGTGACACTAGCTCTCCACATATGTCAGTTGCTTAACTTAGAAACTGTTCTTGTGGTAGGTCTCAAGCCCATTGTTGATGTGACGATGTGCATTGAATTTTGTAACTAGCTCATCAAGATTGTAACTTTCTTAGCTAAATGGATTGTGGTGTTCAGTCCCATTATGTAGCCCTTTACACTACCGCTCACAGGATGGGTATGGGGGTGCATAATAAATGAACTAACTAAAGAATTTGGCGGATATTAATTCAGACCGCTTCTTCAAAATGTTAGATGTAACATGAATAGGGAGGAAAGGCTTCAAGCTCCACAAACCACAATGCAAAACAGAAGACACGAGAGTATCTTTGTCACCCATAGGGTTGCATTATAAACCACTGGAACCGCCTACCGTCGAAGCAGCAAATGTAAAAAAAAAAGCTGAATTTCAAAATCGACCTCGATAAATTCATCAGGACAAATGTGAAGACATTTGACAAACCGCCGGCTTCCTGTCCTCGTCGAGGCCACTAGAAAGATAGTGGTCTTCAAGTAAATTTAAATAAATAAGGTTAGTTCTGCTTGGCTGGGTGAAGGATTACATCAACCACTCTCCATCAATTACAATGATCACCTGCACCTTCCCTTGTGACCAGGAAACATATCAAATTAGACTTCTGAAATATGGCTGTAAACGTTGGAGGATATAAGATTTTATTTACAATAATTTTATTTATGTTTTGCAATAAATAAAATGTACAGTATTTATTTGCAGTGATTGAATATATTTGCAATGATTACATTTTGGTTGAGTAACTGTAGAATTTTTTCCAGACTTTTAAATTTCTGAATTTTACTTGCCGAATGGTTATAGTAAAAAATAAATTATATTACTCAAGACAGATCTCTGTCGTGGCCATTGTTAATTAAATTGATCAACATACAGCCATGACTTTAACAGTGTTCGCTTGAGAATAATTTACGTTTTCTTTTACAAACTGGTACCTATTGAAAGAAGAAAACAAATGTAGAGCATACTAAAGTAAAAGTATTATTATATATATATATATATATATATATATATATATATATATATATATATATATATATATATGCGAACAAGCCTGAATGGTCCCCAGGACTATATGCGAATGAAAACTCACACCCCAGAAGTGACTCGAACCCATACTCCCAGGAGCAACGCAACTGGTATGTACAAGACGCCTTAAACCACTTGACCATCACGACCGGACATAATGAGGTGATAGCCGAAGCTATTTGAACCACCTCACCGCCGGCACTCGGATGGTTATCTTGGGCATAGCATTTTACCAAATCACCTCATTCTTTGGGGCACACGTGAGGAACACAAATGCGAACAAGCCTGAATGGTCCCCAGGACTATATGCGAATGAAAACTCACACCCCAGAAGTGACTCGAACCCATACTCCCAGGAGCAACGCAACTGGTATGTACAAGACGCCTTAAACCACTTGACCATCACGACCGGACATAATGAGGTGATAGCCGAAGCTATTTGAACCACCTCACCGCCGGCACTCGGATGGTTATCTTGGGCATAGCATTTTACCAAATCACCTCATTCTTTGGGGCACACGTGAGGAACACAAATGCGAACAAGCCTGAATGGTCCCCAGGACTATATGCGAATGAAAACTCACACCCCAGAAGTGACTCGAACCCATACTCCCAGGAGCAACGCAACTGGTATGTACAAGACGCCTTAAACCACTTGACCATCACGACCGGACATAATGAGGTGATAGCCGAAGCTATTTGAACCACCTCACCGCCGGCACTCGGATGGTTATCTTGGGCATAGCATTTTACCAAATCACCTCATTCTTTGGGGCACACGTGAGGAACACAAATGCGAACAAGCCTGAATGGTCCCCAGGACTATATGCGAATGAAAACTCACACCCCAGAAGTGACTCGAACCCATACTCCCAGGAGCAACGCAACTGGTATGTACAAGACGCCTTAAACCACTTGACCATCACGACCGGACATAATGAGGTGATAGCCGAAGCTATTTGAACCACCTCACCGCCGGCACTCGGATGGTTATCTTGGGCATAGCATTTTACCAAATCACCTCATTCTTTGGGGCACACGTGAGGAACACAAATGCGAACAAGCCTGAATGGTCCCCAGGACTATATGCGAATGAAAACTCACACCCCAGAAGTGACTCGAACCCATACTCCCAGGAGCAACGCAACTGGTATGTACAAGACACCTTAAACCACTTGACCATCACGACCGGACATAATGAGGTGATAGCCGAAGCTATTTGAACCACCGCACCGCCGGCACTCGGATGGTTATCTTGGGCATAGCATTTTACCAAATCACCTCATTCCGGAGTGCCGGCGGTGAGGTGGTTCAAATAGCTTCGGCTATCACCTCATTATGTCCGGTCGTGATGGTCAAGTGGTTTAAGGCGTCTTGTACATACCAGTTGCGTTGCTCCTGGGAGTATGGGTTCGAGTCACTTCTGGGGTGTGAGTTTTCATTCGCATATAGTCCTGGGGACCATTCAGGCTTGTTCGCATTTGTGTTCCTCACGTGTGCCCCAAAGAATGAGGTGATTTGGTAAAATGCTATGCCCAAGATAACCATCCGAGTGCCGGCGGTGAGGTGGTTCAAATAGCTTCGGCTATCACCTCATTATGTCCGGTCGTGATGGTCAAGTGGTTTAAGGCGTCTTGTACATACCAGTTGCGTTGCTCCTGGGAGTATGGGTTCGAGTCACTTCTGGGGTGTGAGTTTTCATTCGCATATAGTCCTGGGGACCATTCAGGCTTGTTCGCATTTGTGTTCCTCACGTGTGCCCCAAAGAATGAGGTGATTTGGTAAAATGCTATGCCCAAGATAACCATCCGAGTGCCGGCGGTGAGGTGGTTCAAATAGCTTCGGCTATCACCTCATTATGTCCGGTCGTGATGGTCAAGTGGTTTAAGGCGTCTTGTACATACCAGTTGCGTTGCTCCTGGGAGTATGGGTTCGAGTCACTTCTGGGGTGTGAGTTTTCATTCGCATATAGTCCTGGGGACCATTCAGGCTTGTTCGCATTTGTGTTCCTCACGTGTGCCCCAAAGAATGAGGTGATTTGGTAAAATGCTATGCCCAAGATAACCATCCGAGTGCCGGCGGTGAGGTGGTTCAAATAGCTTCGGCTATCACCTCATTATGTCCGGTCGTGATGGTCAAGTGGTTTAAGGCGTCTTGTACATACCAGTTGCGTTGCTCCTGGGAGTATGGGTTCGAGTCACTTCTGGGGTGTGAGTTTTCATTCGCATATAGTCCTGGGGACCATTCAGGCTTGTTCGCATTTGTG
Source organism: Procambarus virginalis (assembly GCA_020271785.1). Taxonomy (NCBI): domain Eukaryota; kingdom Metazoa; phylum Arthropoda; class Malacostraca; order Decapoda; family Cambaridae; genus Procambarus; species Procambarus virginalis. The sequence goes on from WNGS01163555.1 coordinate 10,104,455, forward strand.
TTCCTCACGTGTGCCCCAAAGAATGAGGTGATTTGGTAAAATGCTATGCCCAAGATAACCATCCGAGTGCCGGCGGTGAGGTGGTTCAAATAGCTTCGGCTATCACCTCATTATGTCCGGTCGTGATGGTCAAGTGGTTTAAGGCGTCTTGTACATACCAGTTGCGTTGCTCCTGGGAGTATGGGTTCGAGTCACTTCTGGGGTGTGAGTTTTCATTCGCATATAGTCCTGGGGACCATTCAGGCTTGTTCGCATTTGTGTTCCTCACGTGTGCCCCAAAGAATGAGGTGATTTGGTAAAATGCTATGCCCAAGATAACCATCCGAGTGCCGGCGGTGAGGTGGTTCAAATAGCTTCGGCTATCACCTCATTATGTCCGGTCGTGATGGTCAAGTGGTTTAAGGCGTCTTGTACATACCAGTTGCGTTGCTCCTGGGAGTATGGGTTCGAGTCACTTCTGGGGTGTGAGTTTTCATTCGCATATAGTCCTGGGGACCATTCAGGCTTGTTCGCATTTGTGTTCCTCACGTGTGCCCCAAAGAATGAGGTGATTTGGTAAAATGCTATGCCCAAGATAACCATCCGAGTGCCGGCGGTGAGGTGGTTCAAATAGCTTCGGCTATCACCTCATTATGTCCGGTCGTGATGGTCAAGTGGTTTAAGGCGTCTTGTACATACCAGTTGCGTTGCTCCTGGGAGTATGGGTTCGAGTCACTTCTGGGGTGTGAGTTTTCATTCATATATATATATATATATATATATATATATATATATATATATATATATATATATTATTTTTTTTTTTTTTTTGCCGCCGGAAGCGGCAAGTTTATTGTGCAACCATCCTGTGAGCGGTAGCGCAAAAGCATTACAGAGGGCACAAAAGGTCTTAACGGACCTCATTTTATATTATTACATAAACAATTTCATCTATCCTTCACACCTTATAGTTACATGTCAGCTAGTTACAGAGAATGCTCTATTTCAACAGCAATATATTTAGTGTGGAGGGAGCCACATTCATAATGCTCTCCAAGGAATATTTCCTATGTTAGCCGCTCCTGACTGGTGGACGGCTGCCCGACGCCGTGCATCTGCGCATTACCCACGCGCATGCCCTAGGGCGAGAGAAGAGGGCAGAGAAGAACCGCACCGCACCGAAGACACGCCTGTTAGTGACGCCTCCTAGACATTGGTCATCCAGCACCTCGTATTGGCCAGCTATCATTGGACCTCTGAGAAGCCGTCGCATTGCTTCAGCCCTCCCATAGAAGACTTCAGCTCAAGGTGAGCACTGCATGTTTCCCCGTTTTCTACCCATTTCTGTGTATGTTGATTACTACGTGGTTGGTCGGCCATAACCCCTAGGCGACCGCCTCCACACTGGCGCAGTGAGTAATCGGCCTACACGGTGATCAAGAGGACCTCGCCACGCTGTGCGCATCATTATCCTGCTGAATTTGATTGAGACTTCGTGTTCAACATCACAGTAAAATTTACTGTCGTCGGTTGCACCTTAGATGTTCTCCGGTTTGCTAGGACTTGAGTTATGCTTTTCAGCTGCGTTGTCTGAGATATTGTGGTTCCTGATTCCAGTATCTGTGCTTTATTCTCCATTTCTTGCATTTCCTTGTGATTTTATATACTCCGTCATATCTCCGTTCTTGATTCAAGAGTGTTCTATGGCCCCCATTCATCCAGCAAGTTTCTCGACATTAGATTCATTTCCCAGATTTTTTGTCCTCTTTGTGGTATCAATTTTCTCCATTTTTGGCAATTTTCTCTATTTTTTTGTGAATTTTGGTGAATATTCATTGTTCTCAAGACGACGCCATCATCCAGCCAAGCCGCCATACTTGTTCCTACAAGCTGACGGCCCGCCCCATCTGTTGGCATCTGCTCCACCAGTTGGCGTCCGCCCCACCAGTTGGCTTTCACACTTACCACTAAGGTTGTACCATCAGTTTTCTTTGCATTTACTACTTTTCTCGATATTCTACATCAGAATTCAGAGTTTTCGGCAATTTTTGTTGCTATAATGGGAGTGAGGAGGAAGTTACCAACTCACGGATTCAGCCCCTTTGTTCACAAGCGTATGTTATTGTTTACTCATGGTCGTGGAGGACCCAGTGGCTTCAGCTATACAAAAGCGTTTGTTGCATCTCACTGGGCTGTATTATACATTGGCTGCACGAACTTTCCTTATATATATGATTCCAGGGAGACATATATGTCAAGAAAATTAGTGTTGGTGTACTAAGAACCTGAGTAAAGGAAACATATTTCTTCACTGGGTGCAGCAGTGAGTCTCTCCATTCACCTGAAATACATGTGTTGTTCTTTAATAGGTGCATGAACTTTGAACTATATACTCATTGATAAATATAGATATTCGTGCATAAACTTAATTTTGAGTAAAATTAGATACATTTACTTGAAACACTTAGGTGAAATATACTGATATATATTAGTTAAGTGAGTGGTACTGAGGAATATACAATTGAAATATTGAAACTTGGAACATTGTGGTTTGCAAATGTCCACTTTTTAGGGGAACGTAACCTACAAGTGACCAGTGAAAATACTTAGAAATAAGTGATAAGGGTTCTTACCTAACATACACTTGTAAGAGTGCAATATATGTTTATACCCTAAATTTAAGTGCATGACCTTAGATTTAAGTGCATGATTCTAGGTTTAAGTGCATGATCCTAGATTTAAGTGCATGATCGTAGATTTAAGTATATGATCAAGTGTACGAACTTACGATTATCCAGTCCTATTGAGTGTTCACAACCATACCAAGTGTCTTCTACTTTTGAAATTATTTGGGAGGGAGTGCCATTGGGGTCAGGTAATCCTAAGTATTGAGGCCACCCTGTTTTTCTCCAATTTTTTGGACATTGTACAGTGAATGGTTACCTCAAACATACTGGATAATTCTTAAGCGGCACCTGCTTCCATTAGTGACAGACTTGGAAGCAGAGTACTATTCATGACCATTCCTAGAATTAAGGCCTATTCCCTGACCTGTCATATTTTTATTCATTGGTGGCTTACTTTGGCTGTGAACGTACATTTTGCAAAAGACTAGTTCTGAGCTGCGGCTTTTCATTACTGCAAGATGCCCCGCATACACATTAACTTGGCGTCTGTATCTGATCTAATGACTTTACCTGGAGTGTCGTACATACTGGCCAACAGAATTGTCAAGTTTAGACATACACGCCCTATCACGGCAGACAACATTCACCATATTTCTCACCTTAAGAATACAACTCCTTTGTTGAATGCCATATCTTTTGACACAGACCCACTACCTCAGTGCTCAGGCTCCAACACAATAGCAGAACCAAATGCTAGGAGATGTTCAAACTCGCCATCAACCGGTGGGAATGCCTCCGCTGCCTCTGGAGGTGCAGCTGCACGCAGTCACACCAGAGGTAAGTCTCCTCCTGGTATTACCCATGGTTTGCATAGTTCTGGTTTTCGGTGACAGGGACATATTTCAACTAAGGGTTCGTCTCATTCCACTCGTCGTCCAGTTCGGAGGTTGTCAGCTTGCTCTCAGGATTCTGATTCGGATGACTCCACGTCTCCTCGACGGTAGACCAGTCATGGCCGAAGGAGTAATTCGTTCTGTCCACCACCTCGAGAACTCGATTATGATAGTAAATCTGATTGTACTCCATTCTATCGCCGTTTCACATCGTATGCAGCGGAAAAAGATTGGAGTGGCACTACTTCCCTAACAAACTTGGTTGGTGCCTTAAGGGCAAAGCTAGTGATTTTTACAACCAGATACTAGACCGGGAACCATCGATTAATTACACTCGCATGATGCACAAACTTGTAAAGCGATTTGGGGATAGGGAGGTTTTAGACGTGGCAATAATGAAATTTTCTCAGGCCCATCAGGAGAATGGTGAGGAAATCCTAGAATGGGCTGATCCAGCATTTGGCTCATCGAGCTTACAAACATCTGGAAAGGGGAGAGGAAGAGCAGATGGCAATCATGCGATTTGGCCAGGGTTTGCTGGATAAGCGTTTAGCAGAATATATTTACAACGCTAATATTTCTTCCAAGGAAAAAACCATTGATAGGGCTCAGACATTTCAGCATAATTCTGTTGCTACTCACGGGTCAGTAGGTTTATCCTCATATGGTTCCATGCAGCAGAGGTCCCAAGGGCCAGTAGTGCGGATAAATGCTGTGGGTAGACCTTCCCGATACGAACAGCCAGCTCAGTTGATGCTAGGAGTCTGTAGAAGCCCGGAGTAGTTTGGCTTCCCGCCTCCGCTCACGGACACCCACAAAATCCCCAGATTCATCACCGGCTGCTAGCCTATCAGGTCATGGTAATGGGGGTCTCCGGCAAACAAATGCTAGATCAGGTTCTCCTCTCTTGCGGGAATAGATACAAAGCTAGATAAATTGACAGGCATGAACGCAAAACTAGATGAAGTTGTCTCAGAGCTCTCAGGGGTTCGTGACAAACTGGATAAGGTATGTGATGGTTTGAGGCGTCTCACAAACGCTATCATATCGCCTCGTGGTCAACGCACCACATAACCTAGGCGGAATAATAATTTTTACCTATGTGGGGACGAGGGTCATTTTGCTCGCGATTACCAAAGATCCCAGGACGGCTGGGATGAAGGCTGCAAACAGGAGGAACATGCCGATAATAAGTTTCATGTTTCATTCAACGAGGAGAATTTGTCTTTAACATGGACGGGTCGGCTCACCAGGCCTAAATCCGACCCAACCACCACCAGGCCCACAACGTTTACCTAGGGTACGTCCCGGAATGTTGCAAGTAATCTAATGTTAAAAATCAATGATATTCACTTTTCATCTTTGATAACCCTGCAGAGGGTCAGCAGGTTTTATCTATGCAGCCTGAAAGCTCACTGTTACCAGATCGTTCGTCATGGCTCGTAACCCAGTACAGCAGCAAGACCTTTCAGTCTAGGGACATTGTAAAATTGCTGTAATATAGAGCGGGTCACCAGTATAACCACATGATTGGCACAAGCAAGTATAAAGTAGTTATCCCTTAGGACTAAGAAATATACATATAAATATTATATATATATATATTAACAATAATATAAGTACAAGATATTATATATATAGCACAGATGGACAAGATCACTTATAAAAGCAAATTAAAGTATTGTCTCTCTTATAATATAAATGTATGTATGGCAAACAAATATAACAGACTTATCTCAAGATGTTATCTCTCCTGTCCCGTGCGAGTTACTGAATACTAAAACTGCGGGAGTCAAAAACATTGCTTCCGCCCCGCGGAAAATGCCAAACTAACATATTTAATTAAACTTACATGGAGCAAAATAATGTGACAAGAGTAATCTTAAAGTAACTTAGTAAATGGTCAGAATAACATGCATAACAAAAATAAGTAATTATTAATACATGCAGTAATTAAAATAAAATAACAAAGGGAAAATATTGGCAACGCTCCCCCGCCACCGGAACTAGAAGTTTCTCACGGAATGTTGCCCCCAATGTTCAAACAATTACAGAATTCCCATCAGTGAGTCCAACTGATGATCATAGATAAACCACTTTCCCACGAAATCAACCGTGAACAGACAAAGAAAATCAAATCGTTCCCACGGGTGGAAAGTTAGGCCTAATTCAACATATACATCAGGCAACACATATCTTACATACAAGTAAAGAATATTTAGATGTACATACATATAATCAGATAAAACAAGGCATATATATATAAGTACAAATTAATGTAGAAGTACAAATTAAATGTATTTAATTACGTAGCTTATAGAGGGTACGTAACACTTCCACCTCCAAGAAAAAAAAATGCATTGGATTGAAGATCAATGGCATTTTTTCTGAAGTAAAAATGTTAAGCACAAAAAAAAAACACAGGATGTTCAATATTATCTAAACCAACTTGAATCAACACAGCCCCTATGCCAACATCTGACGCATCAATGTGTAATATGAAAGGTTTATCAAATTGGGGACTAGCAAGAACATGTGATGTAGACAATATGCCCTTTAGGTTCTGGAAAGCATTCTGACAATCTTGTGTCCACTGAAACTTTACATGCTTGCGTAACACATATTGAGCATGTCCAATTGATTCAATACAT
>WNGS01163555.1:10130763-10142297 GCA_020271785.1 Procambarus virginalis
TGGTTACGTGAATATCAGGCAAAACAACCTTTATTTGCTCTATTATGTTTTGGTTGGTGGAGGTTATTTCGCACTTGGAAGAGTTCAGGGGTGAGGGCCTAGACTAGCTCCTTGCTCCAGAATTATTCTTATGTCGTCCAAGAGTGAGGCTGGGGAGACGGCTAGAGTACCATCGTCCAAAAACCAAGTGTTGAGCTCACTGGACAGGTTATCGGTGACTTCCTTGATGACTAGGAAGAAAAGAAAAGGAGCAAGAGAGTCACCCTGTTGGACACACCTTGAGGACAGCACACTTCTACGTGCTCCTCTTGGAGGGAATGCCATCAACGAGGTCCTTGGTAAGAAGATCACTGACCTGAAAAGGATGGACGAGAGGATTGAAGACATCGATGCTCATGATGCACTTTACCTCACAACCAAATGCTTGTCCCTCCAAGGCTGACCTACTTTCTTAGATGTCGCCATCTTTCAATAATATTAAATTAGAGGAGCACGACAGCTTGCTGAAATCAATGCTAGAAAAAGCTCTCAACATTTTCTCAGCGACTCACAGTGGAAAACGGCCTCCTTCCTGTCAGACTCGGGGGCCTCGGCGTGCGCACAGCAACACAAATTGCGGTACCAGCGTTTCTGTCCTCTTCAGTGGCATCTAACAACTTGGTGAAGGAAATCCTTCCTGAGCACCTAGCTCAACGGGCAGGGAACATGATCCCAGCTTTGCAGACTGCACCACCATATGGGTCTCTCATGCAAGACCAGCACACCAACCACTCTTTCTGACGCCCATAAGCAATCCAGCTGGGATCGCCCATTGCCGACCAAGAAGCTGTGACATTACTAGAAGCTGGCGACAAACACCACATGATATTGCCTGACTTAAAGCTGTAGCAGCTCCCCATGCGGGGACTTCCTATTAGCAACCCCAATGTCAGCAACTGGCACTCGTCTCACACCGCAGGCCCTCCAAATTGCTGTGGCCTCGCTCTTCTGCCCCAATACACACTGAATACAGGTGTATTTGCGGCGAGGGCAGAGGCCGACAGGTACGGACTGCATGGCCTTCTCTGCAAAGGACAGGAGGAGGCATGCAAGACACTGCGAGGTTAACGACATTATTAAGAGAAGCCTTACCACAGCCGGTTGTCCAGCAGAGAGAGAGCCCATACCTAATGCCCGCAACAAAGATGAGCCTGTCGGTCGCCAGACAGGATCACGGTGAACCCCTGGAAGAATGGTAGACAGTTGGTGTGGAATACACTTGCGTTTCAACCTTAGCCAACACCTATAATAACTTCAGTGCTGCACAGGCAGGAGGTGTTCCAATCACCGGGAAGCAGCCAAGACGTAAATATGGAGACCTTGATCACCACTACAATTTTGTCCCCATTGCCTCAGAGACACTTGGTGCCTGGGGTAAAGGTGCTGCAAGTTTTTTGAAGGAATTGGGGTGCAAACTAATTGAAACCACTAGAGACCCTAGAGCCGCCAGTTTTCTCTTTCAGCATCTAGTGTGGCGATCCAGAGAGGAAATGCTCACTGCATCCATGCAACCAATGTTGGAACCCTTTTGTGTAATGAAACTTTAAATAAAGTTAGATATATATACACATACACACTAAAAGAATAGGGGTGGTAGGGAAGAAAATATCAAAAGTGTTCAGTGAGGATCCACAAGGTCTTCTCTGAGTGATCCATTATTTTCTTCTCGAGGCTATTGGGTCCTACACTTGCACCAGAGGCGGTACCCCTTTTAGGGGTATGATATATATATATATATAATATATATATATATATAATATATATATATTATATAGATATATATATATATATATATATATATATATATATATATGGAAAAATATCTGCCTTATTTATCCATTACGCAATCGTGGGTCTATGGCTCGATGGTCAACAGGACCCGGTTCCTCGTCCAAGGATCCCAGCTGACTCGTCCCTGTGCTGTTCCTCCGAGTGCTCGATGAGGACGATGTAGGTTGTCTCCACACTTGGCTCCTTACCTCACCGGTACGTCGTCTTCTTCCCTGTAGTCTCGTGGCCTGTAACTAGTAACTTCTTAGAGAATCTGCGAGAAATACCTAAAATTACACTTCTTAACACTGAAACCCACTCACATTTAAGGGGGTTTCCTTGATCGTACATTAATCTCTAGAGCACTCAAGCATTAGACGAAGAGGGAGGTAGATCCCGGTGATCACCAGTGACCACTAAGCTACTGTCACAACACTAAACACAGAACGACCTTCTACACCACCTGCACAACCTAGGGGAATTAAAAATAAGCCAACTGGAATAATATCATGAGGAACTTTGAAAATGGTATGCAAAATACACGCCACCTGAGGATTTGAACATACACGAGACCAATCTCCAGGATGCCATTGCAGCTGCTGCAAATAAAGCACAAAGAACTATTGATTCTATAGTAATGAAGTTAAAGAACAAAACCACAGAGTCAACATCTTCAGAAAACATTAAAAGCGAAACCCCACAACAGACGGAAGAACTCTGCTAAGAGCGGTGATATCTGAAGTAAGACGAGTTTCTAGAGAGGTAAAGGAGGCAAGATGGTTTGAGTGGTGTCAAACTCTTAATGAATATAGTAATCTTGGCAAGATATGCGGTCAGATTAAAACCATATCAGATCGACCAGCCCGACCACAGGCATGTATTCAACCTTTGCAGGAGGCTGAGAGACTTCCTCTCCAATTTGCAGAAAGAGCGGCTTCATATCAGCTTCCTGCTGTCAGAAGGCAGCAAGAACAATTAAAACAAGAGAGGTTTACAGCCAATCATGAGAGCATAGCTGCAAATGACGAATGTGACTTCCTTCACCAAACAAGAACTAATCAGGGCCAAAAAAGGTGGTAAGGACACTGCACCAGGTGCTGATGACATTATATAGTCAATGCGCACACGCAGGTCCTTCTGGAGAACAATGGATATTGGACGTTACCAATGCATCTTGGCAGCAAGGCCACCTACCGACCTCTTGGAAGAAAGCAGACATCATTCCAATTCCTATGCCGAAAGAACCTGACAATTACCGAACATTTCATTAACATCATGCATTAGTGAAACTGCAAAACGAATGGTCTTAAATAGGCTACTGGGAAGACTGGAGACCTGCATAACACGTATTTGGCTTCACTAGAGGAGTAGGCACTGCCAACTGCGTAGCAACATTATTAGGAACAGCTAATTCAGGTCAAGCTTTAGTGATCTTCCTTGATCTAGAAAAAGCATTCGAACTTGCAAGCAAGCAAGCAATATTTCACACCTTAGTTAAAACAATGTAAATGGAAATATGCTAGCATGGATTCAAGATTACCTCAGTCACAGTTATGCCAGAGCAAAGTTGCAAGGACATGTGTCCGACTACCACTTGCATGAGAATGGGATTCCACAAGGAGGATTCCTCAGTCCTAGTCTTTTTAACATCCTTATGGAAAACCTCGTTACCATGACATTTGCAGAAGGGGTTAAATTGCTAAGCTATGCAGATGATATAGCATTAGTCATTACAGGCCCTTCACTTCTAAATAAAGCACAAGGAGTGTTAGATAAAATAACATCTGAATGCACTATTTTAGGGCTAAAAATATCTGCACAAAAGTCTAAGGCAATGAGACTAGGTGGCAACACTCCGGACAGGCACCTACGCATTCAAGACATTAACCATCAGTCTGTTACACAATATCAATATCTCGTAGTGTGGATAGATTCTAAAATGACATTCAACAAGCAGATTCAATATCTGAAGAAGAAAGCAAAATCACGACTGAATATAATGAGAGCAATCACAGGGCATCGTCTAGGAGCGGGGCACAAAGTGTTAAGAATGTTTTACATACACGCCGTTCGTTCCCCCTAGTTGATTATGCAGCGCCTGCCTTACTCACTCTTTCTCCTGGCCAGTGTGCAAACGTTGAGGATATTTAAAATGATGCAATGCAAGTATAATAGGGGCTCCTAGATGAACTAAAATACTGAACCTAAGACTAGAAATCAAGCTAACGTTGATTGAAATGAGGGTAAAAGGGATTGCTGTGTGCAAGCTGACCAAGATATTGACTAGATCTAAAATCAGTTCACTTAAAGATATAATCCCTGGAGCACTAACTAGGGACAGAAGAGCCTCCAATAGCAATAGGTGGACCCCATTGTGCGATAAACACCATCAATACATTCCATATAACAAATACAATCCCTGAGAGGTGTCGAAGAAATACATGCAGACTTTGTTGTTCAAGCTCCTTGGTAATCTCTGCCAGCAGACTTTAAGATTATGGCTCTTGAAGGAAAAAAGAACCAGACTAATCCTCATCTGCTACGAAGCAACTAGAAACAAACTTGTCATCTAACAGCTTCACGTACTTCACAGATGGATCAGTCGACCAGCAGGGACAAGAAACCGGAGCTGTAGTTAAGGCAAGAAACTATGTAAATAGTTGGAAACTCTCAAATGGGTGTTCACATTTACAAACAGAGATGCTAGCTATTCAAAAGGCTTTGGAACATGCTCTTGCTGAACATCATGTTATCATACATACAGATTCGAGAACTGCCATTGAAACCTTGCAACAAGAACACATACGTGACAACATCCATCTGATCCCAAATGTCATATCATTAATGCAAACACTCAAACGTCAAGGCCGTCGGGTACTTCTCAATTGGGTGCCAAGTCATGTGAGAATGATAGGAAATTATATTGCAGACGAAGCTGCAAAACTTGCAACTAAGAGAAGAAATGTAGACATTTACATACCACAGAGTCTATCTCAAATGAAGAAAGTAGCTAGAAACAGAGAAATGCAAAAGATGTATAGTGACCACAACACAGCAGTTGCAACATCAGGATCTACGGCTTGGTACAAGAATTCAACCAACTACGAACACTTATTTTAATGAAAGGGAGCAGTAGAACAACAGAAGTACATTGCATCAAGCTTGGATACCCATGTGTATGGGAAATAGGCTTACAGGTTCTGGAAGATGAGAGGAAATGTGGAGCACTGTGGAGAAATGCCCGACAGACCACTTGAATATTATCTAACACAGTGCAGAGTTACAAACCCATTAAGATTTCAACTTAGATTCAACAAAGCAGATGAAGTTGTTAAACACATGGGGGCAAAATCTTACTGGAGCGACCATACGAGTCATAAATACTCATATTCCGCCAAAGTAAAACAGAAACAAGCACCATCTAGTGGGCCAGCCAGAGGCTTAGGGCCCGTGCAGGAATATCCCTGCACACACACACACACACACACACACACACACACACACACACACACACACACACACACACACACACACACACACACACACACACACACAAAGTAGGAGTTTCTAGGACAAAACAAGCTCTGGTAGGTGGGGCAAAGGTCTCACTCCTCACCTTAGAGGAGTGAGACATTGAAGTTGATTTTTAGTCAGTGTGATTGGGGTGTTATCTGGAGAAAGAAGGACCAAATCCAGGAGAGAGCCACACCATCTGGCTGGACAGTACAGGGAAACAGTAAAGTGCCCTTTGAATTATTTATAATAAGCGTATCCACACAAACTGCCTCAAAAGATAGGAATTATTTAGACTAGGATGAAATTAAATGCCATTTTTTATTAATACTATTCATAGGTGTTCTGTGTATTTCATATTGTCCCTCAATTTATTCAGTCATAGTCTCCCGAATTGATGGTGTACATAGCCTATGATATTTCAGGGCCAATTATCAGATTTTTCCTTGTCTTGAGTAAGTAATTTAAAGATTTTCCATCCATCCATCCAGTACTTAAATTCGAATTTCATACTTATGTCCATTAACTGATGTTAGTGGACTCTTCTTCTCCTGAGTCCATTATTTCATTCATTCCCTAAATTATGAGAAGTGGGGGCAGTCTTAAGTATTAAGCATTTGTGTATGTTGAGTAACCTAGCTTGAAAGGTTACAGGCAGCAATGAGGTTCCATTGGTAAGTTACAGTGGTAGCAGTGGTGTACAAAGCTGGTGTTACAATGGTGGCTAAGAAGAGGTTCAGTTAATTTTTTTTTAAACTTTTTTAAACTGCTTACTGAAGTTTACTTACTGAAGGCTCGCGCGTCTGTCCATTCGATCGTGTAGTTAGGTGTTGTGATTTAAGTGTAGCATTTAGGTGGAGGCCGCTCTGAGTTGGTTGAACAGGGTATAATACTCGACTTCCTTCAGTCGATTCAAGGATGCTGGGTACTTCCATATAGACAGCAGCAGTTTCGTTTTTAGAGCTGTCGTGGCGGGAATATTCCTGGCACGCCCCGAGATATTTCTGAGACCTGAAACGTTAGGCTCTGAGTTAATCTCGTGAAGGTGACAAAACACCGAGGGACAAAGTATGCAGACTCCTAGCAACGGATCGACAGTAGTGGTCGAGCACTAAGTTTGGTTCAGTCAGTCGATTCGCACTCCAGTCTAGCCGTGGGCGAAAAATTAGCATGGTTGTACTGTTGGAATCCAAGTGGTCATGGTCACCTGGACTAGGGCAGCATTGTGGATCAGTAAGGGTGGCTATAATCTTAATATAACAACTGTATCCTAAATAAAAAGTGATTCCCTTTTAATTGAGTCCTATAAATTGCCATCTACACTTCCTTGGAAATAGACATTCCATTCACCTTGAATAAATCCCCAAGGGCCATGATGAGGGTTCGAACTTACGTCCAGGATGATCCCAGACGCGCCTTAATCGACTGCGCCACGACACGGTATAAGAATTGCAACCGAGATTGCTACTGCACTCACACGGATCCCGCAGTCTCTCCGAGACACTTGTCGATTATGGCGTGTCTGGAATCATCCTGGATGTAAGTTCAAACCCTCATCACGGCCCTTGTGGATTTAATCATTTGATATATCACGCTATTGTGATTTGTGTGTGTATTCCTTGACTGTATGAGCTACAGCCTCACACGCTTGGTGTCCAAGGTTTGAGACCCATACAGTCCAGGTAAGTGATTCCACTTTAAGTAAGTGGTTCCCCTTGTATTAAGTGATTCCAGTGTAATTTAGTGTTCCCCCCCCCCCTTTAAGTAAGTGATTCCCCTGTAATTAAGTGATTCTCATTGTATTAAGTAATTCTCGTACACTAAATGCCCTTGAATTATTCTGTATTCCTTGGATATTTTTCTGTGTCCCCTTAAAAGTAGTTTAGGTTGGGTGTAAGGTTTTCCTAAAGATTGGATTACTTCTCTTGACTTTTTTTTTTTATTTTGAATTTTACATGCAAGCATGCTGATAAATACAATAAAATAAAACAAAAACCACAGACAGAACAAGAAATCATACACATGCAAAAAAAAACATAAATGACATACGTACAGAAACACAAGACAAACCGCCGGCCGGAAGGGCCGACCACAAAACAACAAATGTACCAAAAAACAAAGGTCAACAATAAATTACAAAAAAACAAAGGTCAACAATAAATACAAAAACAAAATTTCAATAATGAAGACAACACAGAAGTGATTCTATAACAGTAAAAAAAAAACAAGGCTACCATCACCGTAAACACACACGGAGAAGCACCAACATAAACAAAAAACAATAATAAGAATAATAACAAAAATAAAAAGACAGGAATATAAAAGTAAAACCACAAGCCTGAAGGGCACACAGCACTACACAAACAAGCACACAAACAACACTATTGAACCAAGTAAACCATAAAACATAATAAAGGAAACATACCAACCACCACCAGACACACTCACACAGGAACCGGACACATACGCACACTGCACACACCTCACAGAACATAAACCCACAACCACAAACTGGAGCACGCAGGGACCGGTAAACAAACCCTCCCCACCCACACACACACCCGACCCACCCCACACAACCATGCACACTAATGTCAATAACCCACAACTCACAATACATAAAGGAATCATGGGTCATGCAAAGCCAACTCCTCGGGAGAAAGATACTTGTCAGGTAACGACGACCAAGGATACCTGTGTTTGTAGGCCTCCCAAATCATATACTCCTGGTCGGTGGGGCGACGACCTCCCATCCGCCGCGGTCCCGGCATAAACTCTGGAATCTCCAGATCAGGCGGAAACGGGTACTCCCGAAGTTCAAAGGCGCAAGTCGCATAACGAGGCTGGGGAGCACAAGCCACGCCCTCCGACGTAACAGACGACATCAATGAAGCGTACGAGGGCTGCCGAGACGGCCGCGTCTCCGGACGCACAGGAGCAGGGGACAAGCGACGAGAAGGCAATGCCTCCACCGAGACCGCAGGAGACCCTGAAGAGATGGCCGCAGAAGGAAGAGGCGGCGTAACCGTAGTCGAGGAACCGGGGACCGAGGCAGGAGTCACAGAATCTCCAGAGCGAGCAGTCTTTTTCAACAGTATTACAAGGCCACCCCGCTCACCACGGACCTCAGCAGGGGGCACCACCCCCCACGAAGAACCGGAGCCATCCGAGGCAGGCGATGCACCCGAAGCAGGAACCCCAGCCACGAGATCGGAAGTGGAGGCCGAAAGACCGTCACAGGCATCCTCTGGCAAATGCACCTCCACCGCCACCGTAGTACGCAGTGCAGCCGTAGCCACCCCGCAGTCTCCTGTAGACTCACAAGCGTCGAATTCGCCAACGTCCTCCCAAGTAGACGACGAAAGCCGGGAACGCTTAGGCAAGGGCCGCACATCATCAGACCCGGAGGCCGACTCAGACACACGCTCAATACAAGCTGGGCGAACCGACGCACGCCGCAGTACTGCAGCATCCTCAACCACATGGGGCACCAGGCCAGACACATGGGGAAGCGCCGGAACCACCCCAGCACCCAGCACATCCGGAACAGACGACGAGGGTGCAGGGACCGGGACAGATGCAGCAGAGGAAGACGGGGGATTCGAGCAGAGTGTCGGCCGAATAATCCCAGAGACACTGGGCGGAGCAGGAGGATCACCAGGCGAGGACACAACCTCCAGAGGAGAAGTCACCACCACAGGGGGCGCATCAGGCGACACAGGGGGCATATCCGCGGCCGGAGAATCGTCCATAGCCACAGAGACCTCCTCCACAGGAAGCGGTGGAAAATCCTCCTCACTGAAGAGGTTCACAGGCGCAGAGGCCGGCGCAGAACAGTCAGCAGCCTGATGGCCCGACAGGCCACAACGATAACACGTCCGAGGCTGGCGGGCGTAAAACACACGAACTGTGTACCCCATCAGCCGCACAGAGGACGGAATATCCTCCCGGAGCCTCATGCCCAGGGTGCGAATGTTCGTCCATACACCCTTAAGTGGGCTCGAAGATACCACATTCACCCGCACACTAACGACGGCGCCAAACCGGCCGAAGTACCGCCGGAGCAGACCCTCCGGAAACTCAAACGCAGCCCCATGCACGCTGACGTAGGTGAGGGCACCACTTCGATCAGATATGGAAACAGTGCCCGCACCATCCTGTAGAGGTAGTGTCCGCCCCTCGTATCGACGGAGAAATTCGCGGTACGCCAACTCCTCAGTGAATTTAAGGATCACCCGACGTGCCGTCACCAGCTTGACACCATAAAGATCCATCACAGGTACATGCAGCTGCTCACACACCCGTGCAATCTCCGGGTACCCAGCCCGGCTGGAAAATTCCAGGCCCACAGACTGAGCCCGCAGTACTGGTGGGAGGGGGACCCCCATCGTAACTCCACGTCAGCACAGGCGGCAGAGACACACCGCCCCCGAACGGCCGAACTGGTAACCACGCGCCAAATGCTGGAGCGCCGAAGCAGCACGTCTGCCCCCGACCAAGGCTAGGGCCACACTCCCACTTCTCTTGACTTAGTACCAATTAATTTCTCTGAGGAGGATTTAATAAGGTGAGTGAATTGTTCATGCTTAACAGCATAAAAGTTGTGGAAAATGTGTTAAAAAATTTATGAAAAAAACTCTTTAAAAATTGTGGGTCATATGGAAAGATGTGTTTCGTTGGTTACCAATGAAGTACGAGTGTTGTGTTGAAAAGTGCATCCTGTGTTAGAAATTTAGGATTAACAATTAATTTCAATGGTTAAACTACTTAGTGGGACTTATTGCTCGTAAGCGCGATTGTGTCTCAACGCTGGTCGTGTTATTATTAAAGTTTTGTTGACTTCCATCTAGTGTACAAGTGTTTAGTAATTGTTTATATCAGCTACTTAGTGTGCGCCACAAAAATATATAATGTTTGAATTTTTGTTAAAGTTAAAATACTTGGAATATTTTAGTAAAAGCGAAAATTTAAATGTGATATTTTTTCTAGTGCGGTGGTAAAGTGTAATCCTTCAGAAATTCTTAGTATACTGCAGTGCGGGTACCAGCAATTAAGTGTATTGGTTGTTTAAAAATTAAGTTCAACAGTTAACGTAAATAATTTGATTTAAATAATTTTTATATTTAATAAATTACAGAAGTCAGTAAATGGCCCTTGGAGCGCTTTGCTTATGTCATTTGTGCGTTAAAAAGTGTTTCCTTAAGTTAAAATTCGTGTTGTTTTAAGAATAAAAGTAACATAAAATTAATGAAATTGTGTACTGCAAATTATAGAGAAAATTGCAGAAGCTTTGATAATTAACGTAAATTTGGATAAGTGCGCACTGATCTTGTAACATTTAAATCTTGCGATATTGGAAAGTCTAATGAGTTCTTTCTGCTTAAGTTCAGTGTAGTTCCTTCTGGAATATGACTAGTACACGTTCTTGTGAATACTTTCAAGTAGTCAGTGAGAATTTAATGTCGGTAAAATATTTTTAAACTTTTTTTTATTTTTTTTTTTATTTTTACATGTAACACATGCAATTTAAATACAATAAAAACAAGAAAAGTACATTAGAAAAACAACTAAACAAAACAAAATAATAAATCACCGGCAAGAGAAGGGATGATAGCACAGGACAACAAAGTACAAACACGAGAAATGCAAGAGCATACAACAAAAGAGAAAACAATGTCAAAACAAGCAGCAAACACAGTAACATATATAAAACATAACAGTATACAACAAACAAACAGCAAGATGTATAACATGAAACATAATAACAAACAAGCACAACATGTAATGCATAATAAAAAACACCAGTGCAAGGTAAATTCACAGAAACAGACATGAAATAAAAAACACCAAACCAACCGCCTCGCAACATACAAAGGGAGAGGCCAAAATATACAATAATAATAAGAAACAAACAATCCATGCAATCAAGAAAAAAAACATAGGAAACACACAACAACAAACAAGCACCGGCTGAAGGACCGAGAACAAAACACATCATAAAGGACATCGTGAAATAGAACAAGGAAATCGCACAACACAGTCTAGCAATGCATAAATAGAACACACATGGCAAAATAACAACACAAAACAAATACATGAATAAAAACGCCCTCACCAAAACACCGGCCTCGCAACAAAGAAGGGAGAGGCACGTGCACAGAATACAATAGGGCAAACAAAAGGCCATAGGGGCACACAACACTACAGGAACA
>WNGS01163555.1:10142322-10173722 GCA_020271785.1 Procambarus virginalis
TTTCTTTGCCGCGAGGCATATTAGTTCCAGTGATTGGCGTCACTCATTTTGCGATTGGGCTTGGCGTTTCACCTTTCCGAGTTTCGCGATTCACCCTTCACGGGGACGCCGGGGCGCATCCGAGCCCACGATCGTCCGTCGCCCCTCTAATCACCAACAACAACAACATCGTGAGTTACTCATCTTTACTATAATTTTTACAACACAAAATAATTCATATCACACATCTACTTTATATGTTAGTGGAACCATTATTTATACCCCTTTTTTTGGCAGGTGTAAACTTGTGATCTGGAGATATTAGAAGGTGAGCTGGTCAACATAACCTGTGTGACGCTTCTTGCTACACTTGCTACCCCAAAGACGCCATGACATGGCCAGGCATCTAGACCACATGTAGCCACACCCTAACAGAAGTAGGAGGAAACATAGCCAGCCTAATCAGGCCATAGCAACATCACAGCTAAGGCCTCACATTCCCTTATGTTAACACACAGGAGATAAATGTAGATTAACTAAAAATACTGTAGTTTTCAAATTACCACCATATGTGGTAAACTTTATATAAATTTATTATAACTGTTTATAGCTTATTATAACAACCTATGGTGGGCATAAGCTGTAGACATCCCACAAACTAAGTGCAGGGTAATTTCTTGCAGGCTGAATCTAACATACAGTCCACTTAGAATCATATTCCATAGATTGAAGTAACAAAAAAAAAATAGGGTAGGTGAGGAGGAGTAAGGTGAAGGATCGGTGGCAGGAAGGGTGAAGGATTAGTGGAAGGTGCATGGGTTAATGACAGGAAGAATTGGGGTTGGAGGTTGGTTGGTTCACTCCAACCAATCCACCCTTGGCTGGAGGGATTGGGGGCTGGAGTGGGAAAAGGAGAGTGAGGGATGGGATATCTTCTTGAGGGAGGTTATCTTAAGATGATTTCGGGCTTTAGTGTCCCCACGGCCCGGTCCTCGACCAGGGCCCTCCACCCCCAGGAAGCAGCCCAGTGACAGCTGACTAACCACCCAGGTACCTATTTACTGCTAGGTAACATGGGCATAGGGTGAATGAAACTCTGCCCATTGTTCTCGCCAGCGCCTGGGATCGAACCCAGGCACCACAGGATCACAAGTCCCAGCGTGCTGTCCGCTTCGGCCGACCGGCTCCCCACGCTCGGCCGACCGGCCTCCCACGCTCGGGCCGACCGGCTCCCCACGCTTCGGCCGACCGGCTCCCCACGCTGCTCCGACCAGCTCCCCACCATACCTTACCCCCACGGGATGGGGCCTTACCCCATCCCGTGGGGATGGGGTAAGGCCCCCCTTGTAAGAGAGAGGACGGATGAGGATGGGTTTTGGTTGCGAAGTGTAGTGTGGGAAGAGGTGAGGTTGGGTAGTATGGACGGGGAGGGGTTGAGGGAAGGCCGTGTAGGTGGGGAGTGGTGTGAGGGAGGGAGGGTAGGAAATGAGGGGTTGCAGAAGGAAAGGAGGAGAGTAGGCTAGGAAGGTGTTTGTGACAGGGAGAGGATTGAGGGAAAGGAAAGTGTGGGGTAGGGAGCGCTTGTGTCCATTGTATATCATGCGAAATAAAAAACAAGTTCCAATTTTCTATAATTTTGAAACCAGTCGTCATAGCCTTTTTTCACGGTGAAATTTTAAGGCACATTATATCTCCATAATGAACAACCAGTAAATAACTCACAGCGTATCTCAACACAGCCTTTGACAAAAAATTGCCATGCGTCTAGACCAGAACTACAGAATTTACGCCAATATTTTAATCAATTTCCGCCGCCCCTTGAAAAGCCATAAATCTCTTCACGATTTGACACGGCGATGGACAGGAGCAAAAGGTAGGGATAACATGCTGACCAACTGGTACAAATGAATTAACACTTCTCTATCGCTCTTGGTATTCTCGCCCTACATTCATATTATGTTGTTGTTGTTGATTAGGGGCGACGACGATCGATGATATCGAATGCGGCCCCCGGCGTACCCGGGAGGGTTATCGCGAAACCCGGAGAAGGTGAAAATGCTAAGCCTATCGTGAAACGAGCAGTGACGCCAATCACTTGAAACTATTATGCCATGCGGCAAAGAAACACAAACGGGCAGATGATTAGGGAGCCCCAGGAGTATATCAGGAGTCCTTCAGGCTGACAAGCACGCAGCCGCCCCACACAGAGTACACTGGGTAGCAAAACCAAATCTCGGGCCCAACTAAACGCAAAAGTCATCCAGTGCCCTCTGGCAGAGCAGAAGCCATCACCCACCACGACTGAGGGCCACACCAGGAGCACCACCCAAGACCCACCACCTCCCGGCACCTCTCGGCCAAGCCGACCCCTGAACACTGTCATCCGCCGGGAGAACCAGCAAGAAAACGGTATATAAAAAAAAACTATCAGTAATCCCGTGGCTGAAATCGATATGTGCGCCAGGTGTCCGTACACCCGGACCGTTGAATAGGGATGCAAACGGCAGTATCAAATCCAAAGCGCGAGGGAAAACAGAAACAACACTCAGGCGGGGCTCCCAGGCGGAGTGAGGGTGATCCAGACGTCACCTCGTCGTCAGGTTGAACCAGACCATTTTAATAACGTTCGCGGAAACAGACGGAATGCGCCCAATAATTCTTACTAATTTAGCACTGTGAAAAACAAACCTCCAAATTGGATAGTTAAGGAAAAATCCGAGCGCCAATGACAAAATTTAAAATACTTATGTTAATTCCACTAACTACAAAATTTAATAGAATACCTCGATTAAAACGATTTATTTGTTAGGACACACCAATATTCTACCAGTGTTGACTGGTATCCAGTACCCGAAGAAAATTTAAGGAAATTATGTTTCTCATAGCTACTACAAGTTAAAAATATTTGGTGGTCTCACCTGACTGAGCTGCCGCAGGTGTAGACGTGTCGTTTGCCCCTCCGGCAGTTTTGGGGTAGTTGCACGTTTTCCCGCCGGCACGGGTGTGGGTGTTCTACCACTCCCTGCTGTCCACATCCTGGTGTGGACATGGCGTGTTTAGCGATGGCAGCCCATTCACAAGCGTCATTGTAAGGGTGAACTCCATAGGTTTGGAGTTTTACTGGCCATGCAGGTACCCACTTGTGGACTTGGTCTTAGTGGCATGCTCAGGGTCCCAGTCCAGGACGTAAGTATTGAAGGCTGGGTACTGCTCGCCTGTGTCATCATCAAGTATGTGGGTGAGGACAGTGTACTGTGATTTTCTACCGGAGGTACGAGGGGCGTACTTACAGAAGGCAGTGCGACGGTGCAGGACCACGGCACCGGGTCTTGACCATTCGGACCATAGTGGTGCTGTGACATATGTTATGTGCATGGCGCCCCCATGAGTTCCTGAGAATCTCCTCCGGCGTTTCTTCCAGAGGTACGGGCCAGTCGTCAGTTGATGATGCGAGAGGAGGGAGACTTCGCTTTCATTCTATTCCCACTTTTCTCTTTATCGTCGACGTATTCGGTAACCCCCTCGCACGAAGATTAAACATTCAGACCCTCGGGATGCAACTGAAGTCGGACATTCCGTCATCTGTCCGAGCTGTAGGGTACTACGTGCGGGTGTTTTATGCCCGGCAGCTCCGTACTTGCTTTCGGTGTGGCTGTTGGGAAGCATCAGGCTGCCGGGTGATGTACTGCTGATCCGGTCGACTCCTGTGAACTTGTTCGTGAAGTGGATTTCCCGCCGCTCCTCTGAAGGAGATCTCCGGGAGTTGAGGAGGTGAGCGTCCCGATCTCTGCTGAGGCTCCCCCAGTCGATCGCCCGATGTTCTCCGGTGTGTCGCCTGCCCTCCTCCGGATGTATCGGGTGCCGTCGCATGTCCTCCTGCTCCTGTCTCTGGCTCTGCTGTCCCGTGGGTCTTCCTGGTGCCCCTTGTTGGGGGTTGTTATCTTGCTTCCTCGTCTTCGGCTGCTGGACTTCAGTGACTGTGGGTCATTCGGTGTTGACGTGGGGATCTGGATGCGTCATTGACTCACGAGGTGGTAGTTGGGCTGTTAAGTGGTTTATGTGCTGCTGGTGCTGATGCCCGTGTCTCGGGTGTGCATTCTGTTCCTCCCCGCCAGGGGGACTCGTCCGCAGTGGGGTGTGGTGGGCTTCCACTGCCCAGAGATGGTTTGCAGATGCTCTGGTGCTGGGCGGGGCTGGGTGTAGTGACTTTACGAAGGATGCATGCCGCCTGGTTCCCTGCAGTCGTCTGGTCGGTTTGCCCGTGGCCGTCTGGTGCCCTGGGTGGTGTACCTCTGAATCGGCTCTCTCCTGCGGAGTTGCAACTTGAGGCTCTGGAGGTCATAGTTGCGAGATCCTGCTGTCTGAAAGGCCGGAGAGCTTTCTTGATGGACGGGTTCCCGGTATATGGAGTAGGGTGGCGGTTACTCGCCTCCGGGGTAACACCGTCTGGGTTCCCTGTTTTGCAGGTGTTTGTTGCCGGGGTTCCGGATACCATGGCTCCCCGGTGGACGTTCAAAGGACTCTTTGTGGGGGGGGGATGGCTGTCTTTGGGAGGCGTTCCATGTGCGGTTCCCCTGGCCTTTTCCACGGGCAAATAGGTCAGCTGATTCCATGTTACTTGGTTTCATGTTCAATACACAACTAATTTATCACTTCATTTATATTGTAAATTCACAACAAATATACTGAAGGGAGTAGTTAGAAGCTTCCCCTAAGCAATAACTTTTCATGACCATTTTTTTATACATCTTCAGCTTACTCATATTTTATTCCCCTCGCTGGCCTAAACATACACTAAATTCAACATATGTATGAAATTCTATCACTTTTGTGCACATATTCCCTCTCGTCTGTTCCTTCTCGATTATTGAACATGTATCGCACTTCAATTGTCTTCACTACACATGATCTTCAATACATACAATCTTGATTCGAGCTATGCCTGGATGAAGATCCACTATACAATCTTCTCCTGGACGTAGAACAAAGTGATGAATACGAAAGTTGGCATGTAATGAGCCTTGAAGGTTTTACCAGAAGCAGAATTTGCAAAGTTTTGAGTCTCTCAATAGCCCCAGGGGCCCAAGGTGCATCTGGTCATAACATGGAACATCTTCCTGAAGGTTTGCTACCATTATACTAAGTTTGGTTGCATTCAGGTCCATGCATACCTCACAGTCACACTTTTCGTTTTATTTATAAAGATTACCTGAAAGGGTATCCGTCGGAACCTGGGATAGTCTGTCTTTCCTCCCACCCCTCAAGCAACCTTTATCTTACCCTTTCCTGCCACTCTCCCATTTCCCCCTTCTCTCACTCACCCCCATTTCCCTACTCTATGCACTCTCCCCTTTCTCCCCCTTCTTCCCCGTCTGGCCTCGAACCTCGAGCAGATGTTTATATTTTAATACAGAATTCATGCTCACCACGTTAAGGTGAAGAAATCTAGGGAACCGGCCACCACCTTTCAATAATTAAATGAGGGATTACTACTTGGTTTTACCTCCCCCTTCTTAATAGGACCAGTAGGACCGACTCCGACCAGCCTATATATGTCCCGTACCCCTGATCCTTCACCACGTGACTCTGGATGAGGCTAGCCACAAGCATCTGCAACCCCCCCCCCAACTTTAGACACGACAAACACATTCTCTCTTTTTATCTGGTGTATATGCACCTTTATCGGAGTAAAGGTGCAACTAGTATTTTTAGTATTTCACATCGAAGGTATCTCACTGACGACCAATTATATTTGTATAAAATAGACAGAGAAAGACAGAGACAAGGAAAGAAACAAAGACAAACAAAAATAGACAGACAATACCTGAATGGATAGATGGATCCATGGATTGATAGAAGGTATATAGATTGATGGATAGATACAAAAAGTAAATGTTTTTGCATGTAACGTGCTCCATTTGCGCGTTTAACCAAATAATTGTTGGTATAAGTACTAAAATTTTTGGCCGATAGAATGTAAGCAAACAATGTAACGATTGAAAGTGAAAAAGAATCACAAATTCAACATTACATGGCCACATTGCTGATAACAAACTAAACTTCTAAACTCAACAAACAGCAAAAGTACGTACAAAACAGTTGGTATACAGCACAATAAAATATTGATATGGCCGTCATTCAGCCCTTCTCTCACTCTATTACTCATCAATGTATATCCACATCTCACATATGTTTCTGTGCATAGAGTTTCATGCAATCATTACCCAACAACAAAAATACCCATCAAAACTATATCAATTTGTCCACAGACAACATACACTGCAATAATTTACTAAAAGATCCCAAAATATTAATTTAATAGTCTGGCAAATTGCTTGAATTAATTTAATAACTAATTAATAATTTAACAATTATTTGGTTAAACGCGCAAAAGGAGAACTTTACATGCAAAAACATTCAGTATGCGATCATTCACAAGTTTTGTGTCTAGTCAAAAACAAATAAATAATTGTCACTATGTTACACTGATCAATTTTAATGAAACGTATACCTTTTACCCCAACTAAATCTTAAATTTTCAGGAACTATGATAAAGCATTCATAACACTACAAAACCAAAACGAAAATAAAAATAAAAAATATATAAATTACAAAATCACAAGGCTTCTCAACTTGTGATATATTATGGAAACAAATACAAGACTTTCTCCAAAAGGTTTCACTGTGGCCAAGCAAAAGTGAACACATGAACTAACTTAGTATATGTTGAGTTCTGAAGAAGTGAACCAAAAATTAGGAGCAAGAATTAATCTTGTGCAATAATATATTTATGGACGGATGGTCGAGCAAAGTCATAACTTGTGAATGATACAAATTCTTTACATAAAATTAATGTCACCCATTAGCTGCTGACACTGATGAAAATGCCCGGCCCAGACACTTCTCTGTATTTCATATGATTGATGAAAAAGAATGATCCACTGTGGAATTTATTGTCATTACTCACACATGTTTTATGTGAGTGACTGAGTAAGAGAGTGGGTATATATGTTTTTAGTATTTTTTTGTGCCTGCAGGATCGAGCTTTTAGCTAGGGGACCCCGCCTTTCTAATCATCAGTTGTCTATTCTGACTCCAGACTTAGTTTTCCTTTATCATGTCTACTACACACATTTCTCTTTAACACTTCAATAATTCCGCTCTAATCAATATTCCAGACAACCTTGTGCACAGGAGCACAGGAATCTTAGCAGATATATGGTAAAAGGCAAATAGTACCAAACTACAAAAATGGTAGTCGAGAAGAACCTTTAAACTATAGACCCGTATCATTAACATAAATCCCATATATATATATATATATATATATATATATATATATATATATATATATATATATATATATATATATATTTACATATATATTTATTTTACATATTACATATACATATATACATATATATTATATATGTACATACATATTATTATGTAATATATATACATATTACATATACATATATTTACATTTACATATTTGTCTTATCCAGCAGGCATATGGTAACTATTATCATTATCACAATATATATACATATATTTAAATATATGTAATATGTATATATAAAATAAATATATGTAAACGTAATGTGTGTCTCTTAAAATTTTTTTTTGGTAGGGACGCGAGTCTTATTTTCCTCGGCGTCACCCCTTGTGATGTATTGTACATCACATATATATATATATATATATATATATATATATATATATATATATATATATATATATATATATATATATATATATTTTATTTTACATATACATATAAAATATTTTATCTATACATACATATTATTATTATGTAATTATATATACATATTACATATACATGTATTTACATATTTGTCTTATCCAGCAGACATATGGTAACTATTATCACTATATATATATATATATATATATATATATATATATATATATATATATATATATATATATTTATTTACATATACATATAAATATTTTATCTATACATACATATTATTATTATGTAATATATATATACATATTACATATACTGTATTTACATATTTGTCTTATCCAGCAGACATATGTAACTATTATCACTATATATATATATACATATATATATATATATATATATATATATATATATAAATATATATATAATATATATATATATATCCTAATCCAGGTTAGGCTAAGTCTCCCAATCCCATACTAATCTACCTATCGAATGAATCATTTATTCACTGGCTTAAGTAGTTTTACCAGTCTACCTGGTAAAACTGTTTTTTTACCAGTTTACCAATTTTGTTATTTATTATAAGCTTTGCAAGGGATTCTGTACACGCACCCATAATAGTTATCATGTGAATTTGAAATCAATATTTTTTATATAAAAAATTCTAAATTCAACACTGGTATTATTATTTTAAGATATTTTAAATTTCATTAGTTTTTCTGTTTCATGAAAAAACCTTAATGAAATTTAAAATATCTTAATATTAATACCAGTGTTGAATTTAGAATTTTTTATATAAAAATTATTGATTTCAAATTCACATGATACTATTATGGGTGCGTGTACAGAATCCCTTGCAAAGCTTATAATAATACAAAAATTGGTAAACTGGTAAAAAAACAGTTTTACCAGGTAGACTGGTAAAACTACTTAAGCAGTGAATAAATGATTCATTCGATAGGTAGATTAGTATGGGATTGGGAGACTTAGCCTAACCTGGATTAGGATATATATATATATATATATATATATATATATATATATATATAATATATATATATATATATATATGTATATATATATATAGTGATAATAGTTACCATATGTCTGCTGGATAAGACAAATATGTAAATACATGTATATGTAATATGTATATATATTTACATATATAATATGTATGTATAGATAAAATATTTATATTTATATGTAAAATAATATATATATATATATATATATATATATATATATATATTATATATATATATATATATATAGTGATAATAGTTACCATATGTCTGCTGGATAAGACAAATATGTAAATACATGTATATGTAATATGTATATATATTACATAATAATAATATGTATGTATAGATAAAATATTATATATGTATATGTAAAATAAATATATATATATATATTATATATATATATATATATATATATATATATATATATATATATATATATATATATATTGTGATGTACAATACATCACAAGGGGTGACGCCGAGGAAATAAGACTCGCGTCCCTACCAAAAAAAAATTTTAAGAGACACACATTACGTTTACATATATTTATTTTATATATACATATTACATATATTTAAATATATGTATATATTGTGATAATGATAATAGTTACCATATGCCTGCTGGATAAGACAATATGTAAATGTAAATATATGTATATGTAATATGTATATATATATTACATAATAATATGTATGTACATATATAATATAATATGTATATATGTATATGTAATATGTAAAATAAATATATATGTAATATATATATATATATATATATATATATATATATATATATATATATATATATATATATATATATATTGGGATTTATGTTAATGATACGGGTCTATAGTTTAAAGGTTCTTCTCGACTACCATTTTTGTAGTTTGGTACTATTTGCCTTTTACCATATATCTGCTAAGATTCCTGTGCTCCTGTGCACAAGGTTGTCTGGAATATTGATTAGAGCGGAATTATTGAAGTGTTAAAGAGAAATGTGTGTAGTAGACATGATAAAGGAAAACTAAGTCTGGAGTCAGAATAGACAACTGATGATTAGAAAGGCGGGGTCCCCTAGCTAAAAGCTCGATCCTGCAGGCACAAAAAATACTAAAAACATATATACCCACTCTCTTACTCAGTCACTCACATAAAACATGTGTGAGTAATGACAATAAATTCCACAGTGGATCATTCTTTTTCATCAATCATATGAATACAGAGAAGTGTCTGGGCCGGGCATTTTCATCAGTGTCAGCAGCTAATGGGTGACATTAATTTTATGTAAAGAATTTGTATCATTCACAAGTTATGACTTTGCTCGACCATCCGTCCATAATATATTATTGCACAAGATTAATTCTTGCTCCTAATTTTTGGTTCACTTCTTCAGAACTCAACATATACTAAGTTAGTTCATGTGTTCACTTTTGCTTGGCCACAGTGAAACCTTTTGGAGAAAGTCTTGTATTTGTTTCCATAATATATCACAAGTTGAGAAGCCTTGTGATTTTGTAATTTATATATTTTTTATTTTTATTTTCGTTTTGGTTTTGTAGTGTTATGAATGCTTTATCATAGTTCCTGAAAATTTAAGATTTAGTTGGGGTAAAAGGTATACGTTTCATTAAAATTGATCAGTGTAACATAGTGACAATTATTTATTTGTTTTTGACTAGACACAAAACTTGTGAATGATCGCATACTGAATGTTTTTTGCATGTAAAGTTCTCCTTTTGCGCGTTTAACCAAATAATTGTTAAATTATTAATTAGTTATTAAATTAATTCAAGCAATTTGCCAGACTATTAAATTAATATTTTGGGATCTTTTAGTAAATTATTGCAGTGTATGTTGTCTGTGGACAAATTGATATAGTTTTGATGGGTATTTTTGTTGTTGGGTAATGATTGCATGAAACTCTATGCACAGAAACATATGTGAGATGTGGATATACATTGATGAGTAATAGAGTGAGAGAAGGGCTGAATGACGGCCATATCAATATTTTATTGTGCTGTATACCAACTGTTTTGTGCGTACTTTTGCTGTTTGTTGAGTTTAGAAGTTTAGTTTGTTATCAGCAATGTGGCCATGTAATGTTGAATTTGTGATTCTTTTTCACTTTCAATCGTTACATTGTTTGCTTACATTCTATCGGCCAAAAATTTTAGTACTTATACCAACAATTATTTGGTTAAACGCGCAAAAGGAGCACGTTACATGCAAAAACATTTACTTTTTGTATCTATCCATCAATCTATATACCTTCTATCAATCCATGGATCCATCTATCCATTCAGGTATTGTCTGTCTATTTTTGTTTGTCTTTGTTTCTTTCCTTGTCTCTGTCTTTCTCTGTCTATTTTATACAAATATAATTGGTCGTCAGTGAGATACCTTCGATGTGAAATACTAAAAATACTAGTTGCACCTTTACTCCGATAAAGGTGCATATACACCAGATAAAAAGAGAGAATGTGTTTGTCGTGTCTAAAGTTGGGGGGGGGGTTGCAGATGCTTGTGGCTAGCCTCATCCAGAGTCACGTGGTGAAGGATCAGGGGTACGGGACATATATAGGCTGGTCGGAGTCGGTCCTACTGGTCCTATTAAGAAGGGGGAGGTAAAACCAAGTAGTAATCCCTCATTTAATTATTGAAAGGTGGTGGCCGGTTCCCTAGATTTCTTCACCTTAACGTGGTGAGCATGAATTCTGTATTAAAATATAAACATCTGCTCGAGGTTCGAGGCCAGACGGGGAAGAAGGGGGAGAAAGGGGAGAGTGCATAGAGTAGGGAAATGGGGGTGAGTGAGAGAAGGGGGAAATGGGAGAGTGGCAGGAAAGGGTAAGATAAAGGTTGCTTGAGGGGTGGGAGGAAAGACAGACTATCCCAGGTTCCGACGGATACCCTTTCAGGTAATCTTTATAAATAAAACGAAAAGTGTGACTGTGAGGTATGCATGGACCTGAATGCAACCAAACTTAGTATAATGGTAGCAAACCTTCAGGAAGATGTTCCATGTTATGACCAGATGCACCTTGGGCCCCTGGGGCTATTGAGAGACTCAAAACTTTGCAAATTCTGCTTCTGGTAAAACCTTCAAGGCTCATTACATGCCAACTTTCGTATTCATCACTTTGTTCTACGTCCAGGAGAAGATTGTATAGTGGATCTTCATCCAGGCATAGCTCGAATCAAGATTGTATGTATTGAAGATCATGTGTAGTGAAGACAATTGAAGTGCGATACATGTTCAATAATCGAGAAGGAACAGACGAGAGGGAATATGTGCACAAAAGTGATAGAATTTCATACATATGTTGAATTTAGTGTATGTTTAGGCCAGCGAGGGGAATAAAATATGAGTAAGCTGAAGATGTATAAAAAAATGGTCATGAAAAGTTATTGCTTAGGGGAAGCTTCTAACTACTCCCTTCAGTATATTTGTTGTGAATTTACAAATATAAATGAAGTGATAAATTAGTTGTGTATTGAACATGAACCCGAGGTGTTCTGTTGGAAAGGAACGTGCCATTATTGTATCAATATTGCATTACAATATTATGAAATGTATCTTCATTACTCATGAAATAAGCGCTGATGTGCTTAGGAGAAGTGGATTGAGAAATATAACCCATATTTTACAGATGAGAGTTATACTGTGACTTCATACGTTTAGGGTCATTAGAGTTGTGGCCCGAGTTACTCTACCTTCAAAATATAGCATCGTTGTAATGAAAAATGCACTCACTATAAAATAACGTCTCAGAAATTTGCAAAGTTGCAAAATAGTTACGAACTAGAAGTTTCTGACTCATATGTCACTGAATGTTTGCATGTATGTGAATATTCTTTGTTAATAAAGTTTACAGGGCTGGGCTTCAGCTCATGGGACTAAGCTTTTGAACTACCAGTTGTATAACACGATGACTGCAATTACTTTAATTTCTTGTTATATGTGCTTTTATAGCTATGCGCTGAGTTATCATCTCTTTTCCCTTCTTTTTTTTAACCTTTTTACCTTTTAGGTCATTCCACTTGCTTACTGCCGCTCCACTAAAAAATTGTTCTATGCATCATTTTGGTTCATCTGCTTGTCTGGCCTCCATTATGTCCTCTAGTTATGTTGCTGCTCAACTTAAATGTCTTCTACCAATCTGTTATATTTATCCCCTGACAATTTTATATTTCTGGATCGTGTCCCAACTATTTCTCCTTTTTAAAGTGTCCTGATGCTGAGCGCCCTCATTTCTTAAAGTGGTCTTGTTGCAAAGTTCAGTATTTTCTTGATCTGTGTTTTTATATTCTTTTGTTGTGGGGGTTCCATGGTGTTACTGCATAAAACAGTATTGGTCAGATGTGTGCTGCATGTAGCATTCTGAAAGTATTCTTGTCGGTACCTGAAGGCTATCCATAGTATATACTGATGATGTGATGCTAACTGTGTGTGTGTGCCTATGATGATTGGTTTAGGATTATGTCATAGACTGTTTTATCTCGTTGACATTTGTAAATTTCTCCTCTTCAATATGTAATGTGTGTTTGAAAGGCATACGTTTCAAACTATTGTGAAAATATACAGAAGCCGTGATGAGGATTCGAATCTATGCTCTGGGTATTCCCAGACGCATGCTCTAATTTTGTGGATTTTCTCATTGATATATATATCACGTTACTGTGATTTCTCTGTTTTCAACCCATTTGTAGTTTATTATTAAACTGAAATTCAAAAATATATGTGTCATTTGAGTCACTAGTTTTCATATACCTCCTCATTCTGTTGTTCCTCACTTTAAACATTACTTCTTTGTTTACGTTGTCAGT
Organism: Procambarus virginalis; assembly: GCA_020271785.1. Classification (NCBI taxonomy): domain Eukaryota; kingdom Metazoa; phylum Arthropoda; class Malacostraca; order Decapoda; family Cambaridae; genus Procambarus; species Procambarus virginalis. The sequence continues at coordinate 10,155,883 of WNGS01163555.1, forward strand.
TCCTCATTGAACCTTATGTTATGCTTTCCCTGTCCTTTCTCTCCTCTAGTTCATTGATGTACATTTACATCAGTGTATTCTCTATAAAGTCCGCTCAGATTACGACTGCTAGACATTTTTTGTTTTGTAAAATGCTTTTTGGTGCAGGGGTTATCCAAGTTATTCCTGATATTCAAGATTGGGTCTCATGTAGATTGCATATAACACTGTGTGTGTGTGACTTTGGTATTGAAATTGTGAGTATATATACTCCCAGGTTTTCTCCTTTTTTCAGCTGCAATAATGTGTCTCCTTCAGTCTCTACTGTTGTAAGTCTCTTCTCATTCATGTTCCTATCCTCAAAGTCCAGTAGCCATTTATCAAACAACATCTGGAGTGTAGCTGCTTCATTTTACACTGTACAAAGTCGCCCTCTATTTTGATTATTCTCGATAGTTTTGCATCTTCAGTAAAATTGATGTGAATGAACCTATTTGCTGTGCTTGTTCTCTGTCAAATGTTTGGAACAAGTTGGGCTCTAGTACACTAGCCCTTGTGGTGCTTGCCTCGTTATCTTTCTCCAGTGTGATGTCTTTCCTCTCACTTTCTTAGAGGTACTTCTTCATCCAACTTAGTAATCTTATGGACACATCATTCTGCTTTTCTAGGTGATATTCTTTGACAAAATTCAGCTGTTCTCTGTGTTCTAACATTATCCCTCGGATCATTCTCTTTAGTAAATTGATTGTTTAGTGGTTCTTGCTGTACCGCTTTCTTGTACTGTATATTGGCCCTGTATCACCTATATTCCATATTTTCCATTTTACCTTCAGTCAATGCCCCGTAAAACTATGGAATATTGCTGTTATTTTATCTTTCATTGCCTAATTATTCATAAACTAAAACAGAGTCACTAACCCGCAGTGTCATTATATGTTCGATGCTCTCATTGTGTTTCATTGTATGTAACGACCAGATCTAGCCAGGCTAGCTGATCTCTCCATGTCTCCACCACCTTTCCTCTGTAACATGTTGTTCCTAGAAGTTATTTTTTCCATTTCTTGTAGCTTCGTTCTTTCCATGTTCCTTCTTTCCTTCTCGAGCCAATTTTTCTGAGTCAATTAGACCATTATTTAATTCTCCAGTTAATAGTAGATTTGTTGTCAACCTATTGGCTGTCTCTATCTATTATACGATAATAATTCAGGATTTATTTGGTGTTTGTATTCTTATCTCATGTTTTCTTTGATTCTCTTGGGGTTTTAGATTATGGTCACCACCATTTTCTTGCCATCCATTGAAATGAAGTGTATGATGTAGTCTGTGTAATTGTTTGGCTGTTAAAACCAGTTTTTTACCAGCATTGTCACTCCTCTCTCGCCCCTCTTCCCCTTTTACTTATAATCTCAACATACTATTTGATAATCTCTGATAAATATGGCATAAGTAATCATTTCAGTCTGCACTGCTACTAACACATCAAGATTTCTGCGCTCAGCTATTCTTTAGATTCACTTACTTTATTTGACAATCCATGACCATTGGTATATCAGATCCTCAGACTCTTCATTATTATTCTGTATTGTTTGCCAGAGGGCCACCATGTCAAGTGGCCTCGACAGGAATTGGAAATTTACGGCGTCAGCAGATTTATTGCCATGGGTTTATACTAGTAGATATAATGGCATCTTCTGTTGCTTTTTTCGCCCCTAGTCCTGCATTCTGGAGTATTCATCTTGAAACTGCTGCGGTTTGTTTCAGTTACAGTGAACCTTATAAAGAAGTGGTCTTCTAATTTGTGCAATATTTTAAGTACCTCGATGAGATCATCCTTATCGTTAGTCTTGAGGCCTTCAATAATTTTCTAGTGTGATATCTTACTTCTTTGATATTCTTGCCACTCTGTGTTCACCTCCTAAAGCAGTAATATCCTTGTGAAGGTGAAGTGTCCATAATTGAATTCACTATTTTAGGTGGGGAGACCCTGTGATTTCTAGAAGGCAAAGGTTAGTTTGGATTTGGTGTAGGAAAACACTGTTTGGAAGAGAGTAGGTAAGTGAAGGAGGATTATACTGGAAGATGATGGAGTAGGAAACAGGACACTTGTGGATGGGTATGACATAGAAGAGAATGAAGTTGGGTATAACGTAGTGTTGTTATGTTATGAATATTGACGGGAAGGTTATGGATACTGATGGAGTGGCAATATCTTGGTGTATTGTGAGGAAGTAACCTTTTTAGTTGGGTTGGAGAGGCTCTCATTTAATATTTTGTTAGCTTTGGGAGCTGTTTGTGGCTCTCTTGCTTGTTATCCTTGTCATAGACTGGTTGTCTTGTTCCACTGTTGCAGCCATTTGAGGGGGAAAGGTGTGATTACTATCCCCTGCCGAGTTTTTCCTTTTCCTGGCCTACAATTCTTCCCTTCCCTGCCCTTTCTCTGTTAATCTATCATCCTCTTCGTCTTAATTTTCTTCCCATGTATGAAGTATGTAACAGTGATAAACTGCATGTTTTTTAAGTCACTGTATTTAGCAATATCTGGAGTATTAATTGGAGTGGAATTATTGGAGTGTTAATGCCAGGCACAGTATACATGGAAACTCTTGCAGAGGATGTCTGTTATAGAATAAACATTTGAGCGGCGTATAGTATGAAAATGTGTAACTGAAAAAAGTACATAAAGAAGAATAGACTGTATTATTATTGAGCTTTGGAAATATTATTTCAAAATGACTGGCACTAGTAAGGCCAAAACATAGTAGCAATTTGCAATTTACATTATGTTTATAGCGAATATCATATAATAGTTATGTATCAAGAACCGTGTACTTTCAGCTGTTTCTCAAGACTTATTGATATTAATCTATTTAACCCACCCATTCCTTAAAATATTCAGTAGAATATTTTTTCAAACACATTAGAGATTCAAATTTAATTTCTAATTAAATTAAATTGATTTTGTTATGCACTCAATTTGTCATTTAATAACTTTTATTACCTTACTTGAAGCCAATTGGTTGTCTGTGATATAAAGATAGTGAACATGAGACTAATAGAGATGTACTTTCTCAGGGGCAGAGATCACAGCTCTTGCAGAGCAGCTGGGATATGAACGTGAGGTGGTAAGGATCTGGTTTTGTAATAAACGTCAAGCGCTCAAGAACACCGTCCGCATGATGGCTAAGACCAGCCCCAGTGCCCCACCCCCACCCCCACCAACACATCCAAGCATAAATTAGATACCAACAGAGGGTTCAATAGATGCTTGGTCTATGAGGGTGACACACGTGCCCCGACGCACCGCCACTTACCACCTTGAAGCAACGAGATAACAGTGACTCTGACAGTCTGGAACTTGACCACTGAAACAACGCTCAAAGTCAAGCAGCCAGCCCGCACTCCTCTCGCCCTGTCTTTATTACGTTGTTACAAGTGGTGAACCGCAGTCTAATGGAACATCTTTGTGTGACATTCAAGCATGTCTCAAAAGCTCTCAGACCTTCAGCTAATCTGAAAAATAAACTAACCCTGCAAATGCTCGAGTGTCTGTTCGGTGTGCAAATCATAGAAAATGGAAAAGTAAGCAAATCATGAGCCTTATAGGTATATAGTTTGAGATTTAAGTGTCGAAGAAATAAATATACTTGTACAAATTTGGGAACTATGAAGTGAGAAATAACGTTTTCATGCTAGCATACAATAACTATGATATTATAGAATATGTGACATTTGCAACTGATTTTGATTGCCATGGAAATTGGAAAGAAACTTGGAAAATTAAAAATTCGCCTTGATTGATGAATTCAAATGTACAGTAAAATGCTGACTTAGTTGCTCCATAGAATAGTCAGACGTTAAAGTGATGTACATCCATTCTTAATTAAGGTGTTGGAATATAATGTTACACAGATATGTATATATTTGTGCAACATATTATATATATATATATATATATATATATATATATATATATATATATATATATATATATATATATATATATATATAATATATATATGTGTGTGGCTCCTGGAAAAACCTAACCTTATACAAAATCTAGACTACTGATAAAAGCAGGGTCTCAATAAAAATAATCCTTTATAATTAAACTGAAAACATTTATATGAGTTCTCCAAGAGATAATGCAAGATGTCTGTGAGTATGAGTGTAAGGTAGTTTTATCAGTGCTGACAAACTTTACTGAGATCATTAGACCCCAAATGTAGTGTATGGGATGAAGCAGCAGTTGTGTGCTGGTAGTGAGGAGGTCAAGGAAACTTGGGTTGACCTATCCTCTTGCTGTGAGCTTCCAACTGCTAAGCCTCTCATTCCTGATTTCTCAATCTATAGATACGATTATGTTAACTTATACTGTATTGTATAACAAAGTGAAATATTGTTATACTCTATTGTATAATGAACTGAACTAATGTTGCACAGTGTGTGTGTAATAACCCCTAGAAACTGACACAATGTGTTAATTATAAGTACATTTATCGTCTTTAAAGAAAAAATCTTTGTCGTTAATATTCCTTAAGCTTTTTGAAATACTCGCTGTATCCATGAACTAGTGATAGACAGCTGGAGAAGTGATGGAGTGGTCCGGGCTGGGGCCCCCAATGTCCCGTTAAGTCATATCATTATAGCGTCTCTGCTGCTCCCTGGCTGTCTGTGCTGTTTGTATATGTGTCACATAAAGTAGGTGGAGACGAGCTGCTGTATGTGCCCGATGGCATACACTGCCACCCTTTTGTGAGCAGGAACGGCTGCTCACCTGCCATCCTAGATTCACTTATAAAGTAGATCTCTCTTACCACCAGAGTGGCCACTGTGATTATCCCATGCAGGACCACTGCAGTGACAATCAAGATTATCTCACATACCACTAGAGCCACAACATTATGTCCTTTAATATTAGACCCACTTGAGTGGCCCATAAGAATTATATCGTGTAACTTGCCACTCACTGCAGTGGTCACTGCTGCTACCTATCCCTAATGCTTGAGAAGTCACTGAGCCTGTGTGGGCAGGAAGGTGCTAGCAATTGAGAGAAAAAAGGAGGATTTAATGCAGGCCATAATTTCCCACAACCAGCAGCTGCTCTTGGAGCATCCTGCAGAGCAGGGCTGTCACATCCAAGACGACTGTAGTATTAATCCTTCATTTATTGTGTTGTTACAAAGGGTGAAGCAGGAACTATGACCAGTAAACAGTTGAGAGTTAGTTAATGCATATGTTTATGCTCTTGCAATTTGCCTAAACCTGATATTATCGTTCTCCAATAATTTTTTTTCATTTAAATTATATATTTCCTCTCATTTTAAATAACAGATGACAAATGATCAATGTTGTAAAACTTGATATTGTTTATCATGCATATTATATTGTAATTTCAGTATTAATTTTAGATTGCATATATTTATTTACTTTTAAATATATTTACCATATTTTTGTATATATTTGACATATCTCCTTAGATCACAAGTAATGTATGTACAATTTTCACATTCATTAGACAAGCAGATTACTTGTTATTGTGTTTGTAGATAGTACTCTAAAATTATTCATATTAATTTAATTAATGAAGTTAATAATAACCTAGTCATTTTTCTTTCACAAATTTCATTCATTCATTGGTTCTTGCCACAAGAATTATAAAGTATCTTACTCTAACATCGTCCATTATCATCACAACAGTAAAAAATCAGAAACATGTTATATTTTTGGGGGGGTTCCTAGTTCATGATGTAGTCCCCAGAATGTAAAGTGTCTGAGATTTTGATGCAGTTTCAACAGATTTCCAAATTATCCCATATTCTAAAGCTGGCTTATGGTCCTCTCGAGCTGCCACATAAATAAGCAGCAATAGCATCGTCTAGATTAAATAGCTTTCAAATTTCTTCCCCCTCCCTTACCCAAGAGTTAGTGAAGGAGGAGGAGTCAGGTGGACTTGACAGAGAGCTGCTCTTGTAGCTCCCAGCGCCCTACACATAGGCATCAAATGATTGTTAGATTTTTGTTTTGTTCTGTTTTGTTTGTATTCTGTGATATTTATTTTGTGCCAATCGTTGAAGTGGTGAGACAATGTGTGCCGCTTTGGACAGTTCTAACATATTCCAGCCTGGTAGCTGCTTCTGTGTACAGTGTGTAGCTGAGAGGAGGCCCTTGAGGTCACTTTATGCATCTAATATTGTACAGTTGATGTATGTATATGTACCTTCCTTTTATGTCCAAGACATAATGCTGCATTTGCTAATCAAAATGAAGCTAGTTCTCCCACTGTGGCATAATGCATCTCTGAATACCGTGGTAATATCCCGCCGCCACTCAAGACACGGAGGATTCACCATGGATACATTGATCCCGCCCCTGGAGTTCCCATTATACCGTTGTGATGTAATGATTATATTAGTGTGGTCAAGTTTATCACATCTCCTGTTGTGCTATACTCAGTTCCGAATGAGTCATGTTGGCCTGAAATATCCGGACACTGCATCAACCATCATGGAATATCTTAGCTGAATATCTCTTGCAGGATTTAGAACTGTTGCAGACACGATTTCATATATCTATACCATAATATATCTGTTAAACTCTTAATTATAACCAAAAAGCAGGTCAGTGCTAAACTATTGTTGCAATCCTTCCATATTCATACAAATAAAATGTTCCTAAACAGTAGTTTTGGGCAAATTTTTATAAGGATTTTTAGGCATCAGTTACTGCTGGAAGTATTACCATAGAAGTGTTCTTCCCCCACTGATGATTCTTTTGGCCACACTCACACCCTTCCGCTTATTCCCCGTCACACACGCCCAAATTTGGCATGATCTTACAAGGAATACTCTTCTCTAGTGTACTTATACTCTATATATCTCATACATAAACATTTATATGATTTCTTCTAGCTTATTCTCTCACATGTACATTCCTTCAGAGATAAAACTATAATTCTTCTCATACATTTATGTTTGTCTTAGTGCAAGCAAGTGGCGACTGCTTCTCTTACCTGATACTTGAACAAGCATGCAGAATTCAGAAGAAAATATTTTGAGTGTTCCGTCAGAGTCTTCCATTCTTCGGAGTGCGAAGCAACAGCTTTTAAAAGTATTCTGATGACACCTACCTTGAGGATATCTACCTTGAGATGGTTCCCAATGATCAATGTTCCCATGGCTCGAGCTCTGACCAGGCCTTCTGGTGGTGGTCTGGTCAGTGAAGTATTTTCTCTCCTGCTCTGCATGTAAATAGGAAAACTAACTCGTCTGATAATTTATAAGCTTTTTATCTTCTTTCGACGAGCATACCATCTTCCTAAGGCCTTCATTAAACAAATGCTGTGATGGATATTTATTGCCTTAAAACTAATCCTAATTTTTATTAATGAGCCCACTGTAAACCTGCCAAGCACATGACCCATTTTAAGAGTAGCAGATTCGTGTGACTGCTCCACTTACCGTTTTACAGCTGACCTGTACTGTACATCCCAGCTGTTTACAAAGTTATACTAGGATCCTGTACAACGTCTGATGCATTAATGGGAAATTTCAGCAAGGTGTTGAAATGCATGCATGTATTGAATATCTTAGAGTGCTCACACATTCATGTGAGCACTCATGCATGCACAAACACACACACACATACACACATTCACATACACACATACATATATATATATATATATGTATGATATATATACCATACATATATACATAGAAGGATTTTAAGACATGGCTGTAGACAATTAACAAACACAAAAACAAATGTACATTCAGTTGGTGTGAATTTCACTCTTGATTATGCAGCTCTGGCATTGAACCCACACCTGAAGGAAAGACTAGGAAACGACCTCACACCACTGCTTAATGGAAGGAATAAAGGGGGAGCATGATAATACTTTTTAAGAATCTAAGAGAAATTGACAAAGATGCAAAGCTAAGAGCTAGGAAATTAAAAACAAGGAGGCATATACGTAAACTACAAACACAGATAAGCCATAGAGACATTTGAAATAAGTTCTGTTTAGAGTTGTAAATAACTTTGACTGGGTTCGACAAAGAAGTGGCTGAATCTATTTATACAATTTTATGTGCAAATATTATTTGAAAAATGAGAGGAGAGTCAGAACATTAAACTACAAATTGTTCAAAAGGCAGGCCAGGAGCTGATGCTTAATCTTGCAAGTGCATCTAGGACCCGCCTCCCCCACACAGAAGCTCACCTAGCAGTAAATAGGTAGCAACTAGGGGCTGCATTCTGTAGATGTGTGTGAGATAAATATGTATTAGAAAGACAGGCCAAGTATCAGATTATAAGACAACTGACGGTTAGAAAGGAAAGACCAAATCCATCAGCTAACAATTCGAACCTGCAGGCACAAGTAGTGACACACACTCACACACAACACCGTCAGTAGTTTCAAAGCGTCTTATAACAAAAAGAACTGGGAAGACGGGACACCACGAGAGTAGCTCTCATCCTGTAACTACTCTTAAGTAATTACACACTCATATGCACACATACACATAAATACATTTGTACACATAATTTATTGCAGTTTTAATGTACAAACAGGCTCTATAAAGTTTTACTGCAATTTTTAGTACAGCTGTATTCCACCCACAAGACAAGCAAGAGAGATATGCCAGTGAGGAGTGATCAGTGTCAGGATAGGGCGCCACAGACCATACGTTGGCTGAGAATCGAGATTTTTTTTTATTGACACGAAGAATCACTGAACTAACCTGTTAAGGAGGAAGTGGCTTCGCTTCATTTATATGGGGGTTAAAAACTTCCACAGATTGTACAAATATTTCTAAGGTTAACAGAACAACTTACTCCAGTTCTGCTCACGTTTCCCCACAATAATTATATTAAAATTAAAGCACATTTGTCCGGAAAGGCATGAGTGTAAGTGCTATAAATAAATTAAATGTTCAATTTACGTTCTAGTTCATGTATGGTGTGTGGGCTAACAATGAGCAGAACTGGATATAGACAAAATACTCACGGTTTCCACATCATTAAACTTTGGTTCATATCTCTCCAACATGTATGTCACTGCATCCCTGTGACGGTGACTGCAAGGCTCCCATTCTATGATTTGTAGCCTCAACAACAGTTTTGTTACTCAAGCAATGATGAGTGTTTCATCTTTGTTCCTAAGAGTTTCCAATCCGTTCCTCAACGTGTTGATCTACTGACCCTGTACAAGTCAATTCACCAGTTTTGACAATAACTATTGTGATCAATACTAAATTTGTTTTTTTTTTAACATTATGCAACCAGGACAATAACACTTATTTAATTTTGTCTCTTTGAGTGTTCTATGTAGAGAGAACAGTTGCATCTGTGAGTATGATATGACCAGTTCCTAACATCACAAAGTAAGTGCCCAGCAGATCTGTTTTGGAGTCCCCAGAATCAGACAGAGTTGTTCCTCTAATAAGTGTTCTTTATGTATATGAAGATAGTTTACCAACTAAAGGCAGTGTTGGACATATTATGTTTGCTGTGAGTCTGATAAGTTCCACAAATATATTTGATATATTGATTATCCGAATAGGATCTCATATGGGCACTATAAAACAACTTCTTATGAAAATGTGTGTATGTACTCTTCCAGTTTTAAATTTGCGTAATAAAACATCGACTCCTTTCTCCTTCGTTGTTTTGTATTGCCTTTAATATAGTTAGCTTAACATGTTATTTTGTTGATGTGTGCTTATAAGCGCACAACATAATATGACATAAGAATAATAACAAAAGAATAAGCATAACCATGTTCCAAATGTTGGAAAAATATCACTATATACTGTATAACAAAATTTGTTATCCTTAATGAAATTCACATCTTCATTTTCACCAAATTAATATACCAAATTAATTTTCACCAAATTAATATATTGTAATATGTTCACAATTTAAAAAAAATTAGTGTGCAGACACATGCCAACAGATATTGTTTAAAGTTAATTGAAAAGAAATTGGCTGAAATGACTGTGAAACACAGTTACCGATTGTCCTGGATAAAGGAAAGAGATGATACACAAAGATGATTCATCAGTACACAAAAGGATGTGTCACTTCATTCCAAGCTAAAGTCTAAGCGTCTTGTAAGAAATAACAAATTTACCCGCTTATAGCCACGAGTGAGTAATAGTTGAGTAAGAAGATTCTTCGATGATTTATATGAGAAAAAAATGCATATTTTATATATATATATATATATATATATAACATGAAATTAAATCACAAGAAGGTGTCCAACAGGGTGACCCTCTTGCTCCTTTTCTTTTCTGCCTAGTCATCAAGGAAGTCACCGATAACCTGTCCAGTGAGCTCAACATTTGGTTGTTCGACGACGGTACTCTAGCCTGCTCCCCAGCCTCACTCTTGGACGACATAAGAATAATTCAGGAGCAAGGAGCAAGCCTAGGCCTCACCCTGAACTCTTCCAAGTGCGAAATAACCTCCACCAACCAGCATATAATAGAGCAAATAAAGGTTGTTTTGCCTGACATTCATACAACCAACCCTGAGGACAGCACACTCCTAGGTGCTCCTCTTGGAAGGAATGCCATCGACGAGGTCCTTGGTAAGAAGATTACTGACCTGAAGAGGATGAACGAGAGGATTGAAGACATCGATGCTCATGATGCACTTTACCTCATCACCAGATGCTTGTCCCTCCCCAGGCTGACCTACTTTCTAAGATGTTCGCCATCTTTCAACAATATTAAATTAGAAGAGTACGACAGCTTGCTGAAATCAACACTAGAAAAAGCCCTCAATCTTTCCCTCAGCAACTCACAGTGGAAACAGGCCTCCCTTCCTGTCAGACTCGGAGGCCTTGGCCTGCGCACAGCAACACAAATTGCGGTACCAGCGTTCCTGTCCTCTTCAGTGGGGTCTGACAACTTGGTGAAGGAAATCCTACCTGAGCACCTAGTTCAACAGGCAGGGGTACATGATCCCAGCTTCACAGACTGCACAACCAAACGGGTCTCTCTCGCAGGACCAGCACCCCAACCACCGCCTTCTGAAGCCGATAAGCAATCCAGCTGGGATCGCCCCATTGCCGACCAAGAAGCTGCGACTTTGCTAGAAGCTGCAACAACACCACAGGACACTGCACGACTTAGAGCTGTAGCAGCTCCCCATGCAGGTGATTTCCTATTAGCAACCCCAATGTCAGCAACCGGCACCCGTCTCACACCGCAGGCACTTCGAATTGCCGTGGCTCTCCGCCTCGCGGCCCCAATCCACACCGAATACAGGTGTATTTGCGGCGAGGCAGAGGCCGACAGGTATGGACGGCATGGCCTTCTCTGCCAAAGGACAGGAGGATGGCATGCAAGACACGGCGAGGTCAATGACATTATTAAGAGAAGCCTTACCACTGCCGGTTGTCCAGCAGAGAGGGAGCCCCGTTACCTAATGTCCCGCAACTCTAATGAGCCTGTCGGTCGCCCAGACGGAATCACGGTGAACCCCTGGAAGAATGGTAGACAGTTGGTGTGGGACTACACTTGTGTTTCAACAATACCTATGTTGACTTCAGTGCTACACAAGCAGGTGGGCCACGTCCCGCTGCCAATCACCGGGAAGTGGCCAATCACCGGGAAGTGGCTAAGTCACGTAAATACAGAGACCTTGAGCACCACTACAATTTTGTCCCCATTGCCTCAGAGACACTTGGTGCCTGGGGTAAAAGTTCTGCTAGCTTTTTGAAGGAGTTGGGGTCTAAGCTAATCGAAACAACTAGAGACCCTAGAGCTGCCAGTTTTCTTTTTCAGTGCCTTAGTGTGGCAATCCAGAGAGGAAATGCTCACTGCATCCATGGTTCCTGCCCGCCATCTGAGGATATATATATATATATATATATATATATATATATATATATATATATATATATATATATATATATATATATATATATGTTATTAAATATGACCGAAAAAGTAAGATTAATAATTCTAACACGAATTTTCTCAATTTTCCTTATGTTTCTTTTTACTGATGACGGTAAATTAAAAATCAATTCTCCAAAATTCATTCTTTATTTCTAGTCTGACGCGACACTTGAGCGCGTTTCGTAAAACTTATTACATTTTCAAAGACTTTTAGTTTATCTACACAACTTATGCTTATGAAACAAACATGGCTCTTATACCTGCATTTGGGTGAGGTGATGTAATACATTAGTGGGGTGAAACACAGAACATGGAAAACGGGGTATAGATTTGTAGAAGTAGAAGTCGGGTCCCAATAGAGCTGCAGAAGGCCTATTGGCCCATATTTCTTGATGTTTCTATATTGGAGCGGAGTCTTGAAGTGGGTAGAATATAGTTGTACGTTAATTGGCTGTTGATTGCTGGTGTTGACTTCTTGATGTGTAGTGCCTCGCAGATGTCAAGCCGCCTGTTGTCCTGTATCTATCGATGATTTCTGTGTTGTTTGTTAAGATTTCTCTGGTGATGGTTTGGTTGTGGGAAGAGAGTATATGTTCCTTAATGGAGCCCTGTTGCTTATGCATTGTTAAACGCCTGGAAAGAGATGTTGTTGTTTGCCTATATACTGAGTTTTTTGGGCTTACAGTCCCCAAGAGGACATTTGAAGGCATAGACGACGTTTGTCTCTTTCAAAGCGTTCTGCTTTGTGTCTGGAGAGTTTCTCATGAGTAGGTTAGCAGTTTTCTTGGTTTTATAGTAAATCGTTAGTTGTATCTTCTGATTTTTGTCTGTAGGGATAACATTTCTATTAACAATATCTTTCAGGACCCTTTCCTCCGTTTTATAGCTGTGGAGAAGAAGTTCCTGTAAAATAGTCTAATAGGGGGTATAGGTGTTGTATTAGTTGTCTCTTCAGAGGTTGCATGGCGTTTTACTTTCCTTCTTATGATGTCTTCAATGAAACCATTGGAGAAGCCGTTGTTGACTAGGACCTGCCTTACCCTACAGAGTTCTTCGTCGACTTGCTTCCATTCTGAGCTGTGGCTGAGAGCACGGTCGACATAAGCGTTAACAACACTCCTCTTGTACCTATCTGGGCAGTCACTGTTGGCATTTAGGCACAATCCTATGTTTGTTTCTTAGTGTAGACTGCAGTGTGGAAACCTCCGCTCCTTTCCATGACTGTTACATCTAGAAAGGGCAGCTTCCCATCCTTCTCCATCTCGTAAGTGAAACGTAACACAGAATTCTGCTCAAACGCCTCTTTCAGCTCCTGCAGATGTCTGACATCAGGTACCTGTGTAAAATGTCGTCAACATACCTGCAGTATATGGCCGGTTTCAAGTTCAAGTCGACTAAGACTTTTTCCTCGATAGTACCCATGTAGAAGTTTGCAAACAGGACGCCTAGGGGAGAACCCATAGCGACCCCATCTACTTGCTTATACATGTGCCCATCCGGGCTCAAGAAGGGTGCCTCCTTAGTACAAGCTTGGAGTAGTTTCCTCAGGATATTTTCTGGCACGTCAAGGGGAGTACAGGCCGGGTCTCGATACACTCGGTCCAATATCATCCCGATTAACGATTTACTATAAAACAAGAAAACTGCCAACCTACTCATGAGAAACTTTCCAGACACAAAGCAGAACGCTTTGAAAGAGACAAACGTCGCTATGCCTTCAAATGTCCTCTTGGGGACTGTAAGCCCCAAAAAACTCAGTATATAGGCAAAACAACAACATCTCTTTCCAGGCGTTTAACAATGCATAAGCAACAGGGCTCCATTAAGGAACATATACTCTCTTCCCACAACCAAACCATCACCAGAGAAATCTTAACAAACAACACAGAAATCATCGATAGATACAGTGACAACAGGCGGCTTGACATCTGCGAGGCACTACACATCAAGAAGTCAACACCAGCAATCAACAGCCAATTAACGTACAACTATATTCTACCCACTTCAAGACTCCGCTCCAATATAGAAACATCAAGAAATATGGGCCAATAGGCCTTCTGCAGCTCTATTGAGACCCGACTTCTACTTCTACAAATCTATACCCCGTTTTCCATGTTCTGTGTTTCACCCCACTAATGTATTACATCACCTCACCCAAATGCAGGTATAAGAGCCAATGTTTGTTTCATAAAGCATAAGTTGTGTAGATAAACTAAAAGTCTTTGAAAATGTAATAAGTTTTACGAAACGCGCTCAAGTGTCGCGTCAGACTAGAAATAAAGAATGAATTTTGGAGAATTGATTTTTAATTTACCGTCATCAGTAAAAAGAACATAAGGAAAATTGAGAAAATTCGTGTTAGAATTATTAATCTTACTTTTTCGGTCATATTTAATAACATATGTCTACAGGAAAGACTGCTACCAAAATATACTAATATATATATATATATATATATATATATATATATATATATATATATATATATATTATATATATATATATATATATATATATATATATATATATATATATATATATATATATATATATATATATATATATATATATATATATGCGGAAAATCCACAGAGAAAAAATGAAAGGAGGTAACGTTTCGACTTTGTTAAAGCCTTTAACCTTGTCAGTCTGGTTTGACAAAGGCTTTAACAAAGTCGAAACGTTACCTCCTTTCATTTTTCTCTGTGGATTTTCCGCATAAAATGATCAGTGTTTTGTGATCGTCAATTGCATATATATATATATATATATATATATATATATATATATATATATATATATAATATATATATATATATATATATATATATATATACAGTGTATATATATATATATAATATATATATATATATATATATATATATATATATATATATATTATCACCCCAAAGAAGTGACTCGAACCCTTACTGCCAGGAGCAACGCAACTGGTATGTACAGGGACGCATTAATCCGCTTGACCATCACAACCGGACAAAAGGAAGTAATAGCCGATTCTATCTGAACCACTTCCCCGCAGGCACTCGGATGGTATTCTTGGGCATAGCATTTTATCAAATCACCTCATTTTTTGGGGCAACACGTAAGGAACACAGATGCGAACAAGCCTGAATTATCCCCAGGACTATATGCAACTGAAAACTCACCCCCCAGAAGTGACTCGAACCCATATGCCAGGAGCAACGCAACTGGTATGTACAGGGACGCCTTAATCCGCTTGACCATCACGTTCGGACAAAAGGAAGTGATAGCTGAAGCTATTTGAACCACTTCCTCGCCGGCACTCGGATGGTAATCTTGGGCATAGCATTTTATCAAATCACCTCATTTTTTGGGGCAACAAGTGAGGAACACAAATGTGAACAAGCCTGAATGGTTCCCAGGACGATATGCAACTGAAAACTCACACCCCAGAAGTGACTCGAACCCATACTGACAGGAGCACTCTGCTGGCGTACAGGATCCCTTAACCGCTTGACCAAGACGACCGGACAAAAGAGGATGGTAGCCGCGGCTATTTCCACCCCCACACCAACACTCTTCAGGTAATCTTGGGCATGGTATTTATCAAATCACATCATTCTTTGGGGCACACATGAGGAACACAAATGCGAGCAAGCCTGAATGGTCCCAGGACTATATGCAACTAAAAAACTCACACCCCAGAAGTGACTCGAACCATACTGCCAGGAGTACTCTGCTGGCATACAGGATACCTTAATCGCTCGACCAACACGACCGGACAAAAGATGATGGTAGCCGAGGATATTTCCACCCCCAAGCCGGCACTCGATTGGTAATCTTGGGCATGGAATTTTATCAAATCATCTCATTCTTTGGGGCACACGTGAGGAACACAAATGCGAACAAGCCTGAATGGTTCCCAGGACTATATGCAACTGAAAACTCACACTCCGAAGTGACTCGACTGATACTGCCAGGAGCACTCTGCTGGCGTACAGGATCCCTTAACCGCTCGACCAACACGACCAGACAAAAGAGGAGGGTAGCCGAGGCTATTCCACCCCTCCGCCGGCACTCGATTGGTAATCTTGGGAATGGTATTTTATCAAATCACCTCATTCTTTGGGGCACACGTGAGGAACACAAATGCGAACAAGCCTGAATGGTTTCCAGGAATATATGCAACTGAAACTCACACCCCAGAAGTCACTCGAACCCATACTGCCAGGAGCACTCTGCTGGCGTACAGGATCCCTTAACTGCTCGACCAACATGACCAGACAAAAGATGATGGTAGCCGAGGCTATTTCCACCCCCCCACCGGCACTCGATTGGTAATCTTGGGCATGGAATTTTATCAAATCACCTCATTCTTTGGGGCACACGTGAGGAACACAAATGCGAACAAGCCTGAATGGTTGAGAGTAGTAGGAAAATGGTATGAACTTAAGTAGCAGGTTGTGGAAGTAACACTATTCATAGTTTTAAAACTAGATATGATAGGGAAGTAGTTCAGGAGATATTGCTTTAAACAAGTGGCGGCTGGAAAGGCGGGATCCAAGAGCCAATGCTCGATCCTGCAGGCTCCCTACAGGTACACGTGTTAGCAGATCCTTCTAACCTCTCTCCTTTTCTTTTATCTTCTATTCTCATTTCTTCCTCTTTTCTTCTTTTCCTCTATTCTTCTCTTCCTTCCACTCCTGCCTCCCCTCAGTCTCCCTCAACCAGCTTCCCATGAACAACATAGGTGGTACTGCTTTGTTCAATACCCTTTTATCTCGCTCTTCTTTCCTTTTAATAAAGGGTAAGGCTCCCTTATCTTTGAGCTTTTCCATTATCTTATTGATTAATTATCATCTACCTTCTTTCTCTGTTATATTTCATTTTCTCTTCATTCTCCCTAATATTTGCTCTACTTTTTCTTCATATGATAGTTGGTGAGATGATGATAACCGTGGCCTTCACCCCCCTCGTGTCTATAACCAGTCCCCCTTTACCACCCTCCCCCACAGACCAGCCCACTATCAGCCAGTCGACAGGCAACCTGGTGGACGGAGTCAATCTGGATGAGATTAAAGAGTTCGCCAAGGCCTTCAAGATCCGAAGACTGTCCATGGGGCTTACCCAGACACAGGTGGGCCAAGCCTTAAGCATCACCGAGGGCCCAGCGTACTCCCAGTCAGCCATCTGCAGGTAGGTCTCTCTCTCTCTCTCTCTCCCACCTATCTCTCTCTCTCTCTCCCTCTCTCTCTCTCTCTTTCTCCGTCCCTCCCACTTCCCTGTTATTACTATACTGCTGCCAAATTTGCAGTATCATCAACACCCCCCCCCTCTTCCTCCCTCTTAGTTATGTTGGATGCTCTAGTTGCTATGTTGCATGTATTGTTGTAGTAAACAACTGTCCACTAGATACTTAATGTATGAATTTGTTATTTTCAGTCTTTAATCAGATTTTTCTTATTGTATGTATTTTTTTCTATATTTGCATTTTTTAATCTGCCATTCAAGATATTCCAAAATTTATGATGCAACTAAACTCTTTGAAATTTCTTGTTAAAATGTAGTTTGATCTTATTGCTTATTTAAATGTTTTCTATTCTACTTTCTTTGTCCATTTCACTTAGAACAAATCTGCATTTTATACGCTGTCTAACAGTAGACTTCAGGTTTGTTATATTATACTTTAATGATGATTCGTTCATGCATGGATTCCGTCTCTTTAGGGTTCTATCTTGCGCTCAAAATTTATTTAAATGTAAAACCGAAACACACAAGAAGAATCAATAAGATTGTTGCCCAGACCCTTCAGAGCTTCCACGACCTGACAGCATTAAGTCAACAAACTTTGCATTTGTTATGATGGGTCTTAACAGATTTAATGTAATAGGCTCACCAGTTACCTAAAGAAATATGTGTTTTATAATCAATCAGGCGGACTGTTTAGGTCCTAAGTGTCCCAGC
>WNGS01163555.1:10199174-10229386 GCA_020271785.1 Procambarus virginalis
TATATATATATATATATATATATGTGTGTGTGTGTGTGTGTAACGAGGGAGGGCAGGGCTATATATATATATATATATATATATATATATATATATACTCTATATATATATATATATATATATATAGACCTGCCCTCCCTCAGTATTATATACTATATATATATATATATATATATATATATATAAAATGGAAGGGGTAGTACCACCTCTGGCTGGAAGAAGGGGGGACCCATAGCCTGGAGGAAATCACACATAACGCATTAGAGGGAGTGTAGGTCCCCTCCAATACAGTTTTTGTGTGCTTCTACTTCCTTCTCTCTCTCTCTCTCTCTCTCTCTCTACTCTCTCTCTTTATCATTATATATATTATAATATATATATATATTAATATATATATATATATATATATATATATATATATATGCAAACAAGCCTGAATGGTCCCCAGGACTAGATACAACTGAAAACTCACACCCCAGAAGTGACTCGAACCCATACTCCCAGATATATATATATATATATATATATATATATATATATATTATATTATATATATATATATATAAATTACTTATTTAATATCGATACTTACTGAATAATACATATTATAAATCTAGAATTTTCTAATCATCATTAATGCAACCAAATCAAAATGCGTATGTGAACCTGCTCCGTAACGTGAAGCAGCCGCTGCCCCACTAACTTAGATGCGACTTAACCTCTTGGGCACCTGCAGCATTATTCACCCACACCATGACCATCATGCATGTTGCCTTATTGGCCAGCCCATCCTCCTGTCTCCCAACGTCTAGAAGACGGTCATTTATAAGTGTCTTTCCTAACTACTAGAGACCCAAAAAAACGGGACAGTGGCCACTTTCGGAGTACTTCCATTTTTCAAGTACGACAATTGTGGCCTTATGTAACGAATACGAGCGAAAAGAGACGTTTTTGTAGGAAAACCGGTTGTTTGCAGGTGGTGTTGAAAGAGAGAGATGAGAGGAGAGAGAGAGAGATAGAGGAGAGAGAGAGAGAGAGAGAGAGATGAGGAGGAGGAGAGTAGGGAGAGAGAGAGAGAGATATATATATATATATATATATATATATATATATATACGTGTTTAAATCATGAAAATTAACACGTGATGAAAATCTGACAGTGTCAGATCACGAAGGAATAATTGAAACAGGAATTTCCTTAAGTACTTTCGTATTTAATAATACATCTTCAGAAGGATTCGGAGGCTAGATCCTTCTGAAGATGTATTATTAAATACGAAAATACTTGAGGAAATTCCTGTTTCAATTCTTCCTTCATGGTCTGACACTGTCATATACATACATATATATGTTAGTATTTGTGAGTGAGGAAGTGTTTAATAAGAGCGTCTAAGAAGACACTCACACACCTGACTCCATATACAGCTGGTGTTGCGAGTCCTGGGGAAAATTATACGGTTTTCGGAGGCTAGAGTACAGGATTTTGCCGAGCAGAGACTGAACTCATTATGGTGTCTCGTTACCAAGTTAATTTGTTCGTAAGCATGATTTAATTAAACGCTACCTCAGCTTTGTTATGATACTCGCTAATTTCTCTATTTTTTTTTTTTGTTTGTCTTTCTCTGGGTGGAGAATCGGTCTTTGAGTTTTTTTATGTGTGCGGATATATATATGTGTGTGTTTGTGTGTGTGTGTGTGTGTGTGTGTGTGTGTGTGTGTGTGTGTGTGTGTGTGTGTGTGTGTGTGTGTGTGTGTGCGCGTGCGTGCATGTGCGTGGCTTAGCTTAGACCGCTTCAGGGCAATAGGAGTGGCCGGCTTCCTAATTATCCCAACTGACCACTGTAGCAACAACTTTCATGCCCTCATTCTCCACTCCATTCCTCATTTCTCCTCTCCCTTCCTTACATCACGCCTTCTTTCCCTATTTCTCCCCGTTATAATTCTCCCCCTCTCTTTATCATATCTCCTCTATTTTCATTTATACCCTTTCTTTTTTTCTCATCCTTCCTTATTTTCTCCTCATCCTTTCTTCTTTTCTCCTCATCATTCACCACCCCCTTTCCTTCACGCCTGCCCTCCCTTACTCATTACCGGCGCCCGTCTATATACATACGTCAGGGACTATATTCTTCAGGTCTGGGGCTTCACCAAGTGCCTCGATTTTTTATACTTCTGATCTTCTGTAATAGTCAAGTATCATAGAGGGCTAGGATGCTCGACTGGGATAGAGGTGATCATCCAGCCCTTTCTCGCGAGTGTTCCCAGCGTCAAGAAACTGTTGTACTAAAGTGTCCTAACCTATCCTACCAGAGGTCCCGTTTTCTGTTCATGGGACATCACGTTAATGTGATTTCTCTGTGTCTTGAAAGAGGAGCGTCAGAGGTAGTACTACTGGTTGACCGAGCCCGAGTGCATGGGAGAATTGTGTGAAACCCGGTTAACCTTCAGTGGAAGTCTCGGAACCCTCGTAGGTGCAGTAGCACTCCAGGTTGCAATTCTTTTGACCATGTCATGGTACAGTTGACTAGAGCGCGTCTGGGAACACTCAGCGCAAAGGTTCGAACCCTCGTCAAAGCTCCTGTGGATTTGTTCAATATTATTAATAATAATAATAGTAATAATTACAGAAATTATTGTTTCTCAAGATAGCAAGTATGCATAATGTGGGGAAGTGGCGGCGCCCTATACATATATTGCGCCAGCACCTTGTGCGTTGCGTCAGACGCTGCTTCGCCTGACGAACCCCAGTGGTGCCCCAGGGTGCGGGTGTGGGTTGGGTGGGAGTGGGTTGGGTGGCTAGGGGTTGGGTTTGGGTTGGGTGTGAATGGGTGAGTGTTGGTTGGGTGGGTATTGAGTGTGGGTAGGAGTGTGAGTGTGGTTTGAGTGGGTATGGGTGTAAGAATGGGTTGAGTACTCACCTAGTTGTATTTATCTAGTTGTGCTTGTGAGGAATGAGCTCTGGCTCTTTGGTCCCGCCTCTCAACTGTCAATCAACTGGTGTTCAGATTCCTGAGCCTACTGGAATCAGTCGATATGGGTGACTGGGTTGCGCGAAAATGGGCGAGTGTGGGATGGGTGGGTATGGAGTGGGAGTGTGGGTTGAGTGGGTAGTGGTGAATGTGGGTAGGGGGTGTGGGTGTGGATGTGGGTTAGGTGGGTACGGGTGTTAGTGTGGGCTTGGATAGATATATACATATGTGTGTGTCTGTGTGTGTAGTATGCATATATATGTGGGAGGGGGGGGGTATGGGTGTAGGTGTGTAGGAGCAAGGTACTGGAGGGTGTGTAGCGTGTGCAGGAGAGGCGGGATAGTGAGGAAGAACGGAAGAGAGGGAAAGTATAGAAAGTGAGACAGACAGACACAGACGAAAAAGAGATTATGGAAAACGTATCTTTTTCAAGTTAATATAATAAATGGTTTCTCCCAGAATTGTAACAAGACCCTTGAAGACTTACATACTGACCCCACACACACACACGCGGGGGCCTCGCGGCTGAGTGGACAGTGCTCAGGGGTCGTAGTCCTAAGACCTCGGGTTCGATTCGCGGCGGAGGCGAAAACAAATGGTCAGAGTTTCTTTCACCCTGATGCTCCTGTTCACCTAACAGTAAATAGGTACCTGAGAGTTAGACAGCTGCTACGGGCTGCTTCATGTGTGTGTATGTGTGTGTGAGCGAGTGTTAGAAATCAATGTTGTAGATATAATAGAGGAAAAATAGATTGTTTAGAAAGGCGGGGTCCAAGAGCTAATAGCTCGATTCTGCAGGCACAAATAGTAAATACACCGCCCCCCCCACACACACGCTCCCTAAGCTTACAGAATCAAACATCATAATTTTAGCGCCGTTCATAACTAAAAATAATAATAAGTGTTCGTTCTCCTCAGGTTCCACTAACTCCTCTCCGCTGCCCCTTCCTCCTCCTCCAACTCTTCCACCTCCTCCTCCTCCTCCTCCACCTCGGCAGCCCCGCACCCCCTCCTAGGCCTCGCCGGCCTACCCCCCTCCCTCTTTCACGCCCACCACGCCCACAACAACAACAACAACAACAACAGTAACAACAACAACAATAATAACAACATGAGCGGAGACAACAAGGCCAAGCTACCACTGCCAATGTCGTCTCCTGTGACAGGTGAGTCGCTCTCTCACACCCTACTCTGTGTCTCCACTCTATTTGTAAACTGTATATATGTAGACTGTATTTGCCCACTCTTTATGTAGACTATTTGTCGACTGTATACGTAGACTGTAGTTGTCGACTGTATAAGTAGACTGTATTTGTCGACCTCCTTTTCCGTGTGTAATTGTCGGTTTGAGAACAGGGTCACACATTTTTGTCTTCTAAGCATTAAAGTGCACATCTCATCCTTGACCACTTTTCTTATCAGGACGAAGATAACGCAAGTATAAAAGTGAGCAAGATATAACTATTTTCTGAAAGGCATTACTTGTACATACTTCATTTTTACCTTTTTGAAGCAACGAATGTTTTATTAGTTTTGGTTAATGCATGAAATTGTATTAGTAATCTTACTATTGGAAGCGCAGACTTTGTTCACTTCCCAGAATCAGTCATCCAGACAGTTACATAAGAGAGCTGTTCATTATCTGAAAGTTTTATTGATTAACTAAAGGTAAAAAGGTTCACAAGGCAGTAAAGAGTGAAGCTTCCTCACCCGACTCCCATTGATATAGGTGTTGTCTAGGGGCCTGACAGCCCATTGATATAGATGTTGTCTAGGGGCCTGACAGCCCATTGATATAGATGTTGTCTAGGGGCCTGACAGCCCATTGATATAGATGTTGTCTAGGGGCCTGACAGCCCATTGATATAGATGTTGTCTAGGGGCCTGACAGCCCATTGATATAGGCGTTGTCTAGGGGCCTGACAGCCCATTGATATAGGCGTTGTCTAGGAGCCTGACAACCCATTGATATAGATGTTGTCTAGGAGCCTGACAACCCATTGATATAGGTGTTGTCTAAGGCTTGACAGACCATTGATTCAGGCACTATCTAAGGACCTGACTACCTATTCATATAGACGTTTTGTAGGGATTGACAGCCCATTGATATATCAGCCCATCCTCCTGTTTAAATAGTACTTATAGTAGCGCTGAGGACCATAGTACATATTTTGAGGTACTGGACAATTAAAAAGTAGAATTTAGAACTATTGATATTAGACAAACCGAAAAAGGTTTTGTATTTGAGTTGGCAATGAAACCTAACCTAACCATCCTAGGCCTACTTGAGGCCTAATATTAACATATATGTGCTATACTAGACCAAGGAATATTTATGTTTGTTTTTTTGGCTCTATTTTTTCCAGACTCTTATTAAATGAATAATACCAAATTGTACCATCTAATTGTCCATTACATCAATATATGTACGATGGTCCAAATAATTACAATAATTACTATCTAAATAAGAGGATGGGCTGGGTATATGCATTATATAGGCCCATTCACTACTAATTAAAGTAGTTATAGCAACTATTTGTTCAAACCGTACAAAAATAGACCTTTGAAATGTAAAAAGTTCACGTTTATTACTGAATTAGGCCAATTAGGAGTCCAGAGAAATGCTAAAACAAAAATCTAATATAACCTGTCCAAGCAATATAGTCTGTGTTAGGCTTAATATAGCACATGTATGTAGTATACTTGGCCCATGAATATTCTGGTTTCTGTTTTTTTCCTGTTCCTTACAAAATTAATAGAACAAAATCTGAACATTGTTGGCTGCAGTTGTCCGTTTTTGTACGTTCCGCCAAATGGAAAAATGGGTTGCCAGCTCACTAACCCTGACGTAGCCTAGGCACTTGACGGCCCATCAACGAAGATGCTCATCATCTCTTGTGGTTGTGCGAACTACACTGAAATCGCTGCCAGGGTAACACAGCAAGGCACCTGAAGCTCTGTGTTGTGTCCAGGTCTGGTCTCTCAGTGCTCGGACCACACTGTGAGGCGTCCAGGTCTGGTCTCTCAGTGCTCGGACCCACACTGTGAGGCGTCCAGGTCTGGTCTCTCAGTGCTCGGACCCACACTGTGAGGCGTCCAGGTCTGGTCTCTCAGTGCTCGGACCACACTGTGAGGCGTCCAGGTCTGGTCTCTCAGTGCTCGGACCACACTGTGAGGCGTCCAGGTCTGGTCTCTCAGTGCTCGGACCCACACTGTGAGGCGTCCAGGTCTGGTCTCTCAGTGCTCGGACCCACACTGTGAGGCGTCCAGGTCTAGTCTCAGTGCTCGGACCCACACTGTGAGGCGTCCAGGTCTGGTCTCTCAGTGCTCGGACCCACACTGTGAGGCGTCAAGGTCTAGTCTCTCAGTGCTCGGACCCACACTGTGAGGCGTCCAGGTCTGGTCTCTCAGTGCTCGGACCACACTCGCGCACCCGGACGTGTGAGCACTTCCATTAATATTCGAGTCGTATTATCGAGATAGTAAGTATGGATGGGCGGGAGGATATATGTTGCGGATAAATGAATTAGTAGATGCAAAAGTAGTTGGATAGATTGAAAGATAGATAGATATAAATTAGGAATGAATAAATATTCTTACATTAATGTTGTAACTGTGGATCAACCTTTGTTCTCATTTCTGTGTTTCCTCCTTCTTGCCGCCCAACAGACTCTGTGGGCGGCCTGGCCAGTAGATTGAGCGGGCACTACCCAGCACCGCCCCCGCCGCCCACAGCCAGATACTCCCCAGACTTCCTCGACAACCACAGTGAGTATGACACAGTCTCATCTCTTAATACATATATACTAAATAAAACATTCATTCTGTTCATGTATTTGTAATAAATAATGCTTATGATGTAATTTGTTTAAAATCTCAAGATGGAAGAGTACATCCTAGAGATATCTCAAGTTCAGTATAGAGAATTTTGGAGTACACTGGGAGTCGTGTATGGCTTTAGACATGAAGACAAATTAAGTTAATAAAGAGAGACAGTGAATTTGTATGTATCTGAATTAGTAAGTATTTGGAATATTATTATTCTTTATTTGAGGGAGGATGGAGAATTGAGGGAGCTATCGGGAGAAAACGCCAAGCCATTACGACTATATAGCACTTGGATGGGATCAGGATAGGGATTTGGGGTAAGAATAGATGGGTGTAAGGGGATAGGGCTGGGGAGTGGGAAGGATGCTGGACTCTCACATGCGAGGAGACAATAAAGACAAAAATGGACAACTTCACCATGTTGAAATCCCAACTCCAGCAGTTGGGATTTTCGCACTAAAATATTTAACATCAAGCTCAAATGTTTGTATGATTAACAATATGTACAAATAAAGATTTGACAGACAAAAAATATTTAAAAATTACAAAATATATCCATGTTAATAAGCTGAAATGAGTACAATAATAACCTTACATTTATTTTATCTTAAGCAGTGACAATAGGCTGTAACTCTATATAGCTAAAACAATGGGTCAACTAATTCTAGCATTTCTTGACTATATAATATTACTTGGCCTTTAGGTACGCCCTCTAGATCATGAACGCTGAAAATAGTTGGAAAC
The DNA here is from genome assembly GCA_020271785.1 of Procambarus virginalis. Taxonomy (NCBI): domain Eukaryota; kingdom Metazoa; phylum Arthropoda; class Malacostraca; order Decapoda; family Cambaridae; genus Procambarus; species Procambarus virginalis. The sequence goes on from WNGS01163555.1 coordinate 10,206,716, forward strand.
TGTACCAGTGTTCTGTTATCGGTATGTGTCAAATAAAATGTCTGTTTCTCGGGGTCAGCCCAAGAGTCATGCTTTAAAATTTGCATCCATAGCCCAACTTTCACGATTTACAATTAGCTTGAAGTAATATCTGGGGTTCTGAAAACCGTAGAGTGTTCTTGCTTACTACCGCCACAAGTTGCACTACAAATCCAGTATACTAAAAAGCTCAGGAAGAATAATTTTCTATGAATTAAAGTTTGCTTTTCAACACTTGAAAACTTCTCTAACAAGATCGACAGCAAGAGCTGCATAATAGCAATTATAAATAGCCTGCTTGCTGCACTGAATTAATTCAGAATCTCTTATGTATGGAAACTGTCTTTCATAAATATAACCTATTATGATGACACAGACACTGTGAAATTCACATGTAACAAGGATGAAGTTGACCTAGACCCAGGTATCCATATCTCTGTTGTTAAGAATATATTGTTCTGAACAGCTCTGATGGGAGAGAAAGGCCTGAAAGCACGAGTATAAAAACCAATGATTTATTTAGATCGAAAACCCATGAATACGGGCAGTAGAACACGTCCAACAGACTGTCCGACACAGTAGTTGCCACAGCCAGGTTGGACTACCGTAACCTTGTGCGACATAGTGGTTGCCAAAGCCAGGTTGGGCTACCGTTACCTTAGGCTACACTGTGGTTGCCACAACCAGGTTGGACTACCGTTACCGTGTGCGACACTGTGGTTGCCACATCCAGGTTGGACTACCGTTACCGTGTGCGACACTGTGGTTGCCACATCCAGGTTGGACTACCGTTACCGTGTGCGACACTGTGGTTGCCACAGCCAGGTTGGACTACCGTTACCGTGTGCGACACTGTGGTTGCCACAGCCAGGTTGGGCTACCGTTACCTTGTGCAACCTCTGGGAGCAGCAAGTGGGTCATGATGTCCCACACTACAGCATTGAGTGTCCAGTCATTAGACCCTTCAGGTCTGCCGGTATGATATCCCTGGAGCCTTGCAATCACCTTATATACCTTCGTCTTCTTGATGATATCCTCATAATTGCAACCGAAGTCTACCAGTGCCAGCTAACTATCTCTTACCCCTGTATGACTGACTATCCTGCGAGATGAGGACTTGTAATATCTTTACTGCTTTATTCACTCTCATGTTCTTGAAGACATCTTCATAATGCATACAAAGTGTGCCAGTGGAGGCAACTGATCGCACGGTCCTGACTGACTAACCATCCTGTGAGATGATACACCGCAACCGTTCCTGTGGTCTGGGGATCCTGCAGAAATGTGGATGTACCTAAATATGGTAATAATAAAAACCTACCTGGGTGAAATGGGGTCGAGAAGGACGGAAGAAGGGTAAGGGGGAGGGGGTGGAGAGAGAGAGAGAGGGGAAAGACGAAAGGAGACGGAGGATATTTGGGGAAAGAGAATGAGAGTGGGAGGGAAGAAGGGATAGACTGCTAGGAAGAATGGAGAAGGGGAGAAGATGAATAAGAGAGAGAGGAGGCGATGAGTCACAATAACGTGGCTGAAGTATGTTGATCAGACCACACACTAGAAAGTGAAGGGACGTTTCGGTCCGTCCTGGACCATTCTCAAGTCGATTGTGATCGACTTGATCGACTTGAGAATGGTCCAGGACGGACCGAAACGTCGTCGTCCCTTCACTTTCTAGTGTGTGGTCTGGTCAACAGAGAGAGAGGAGCTGTTGGAGAAGAGTATGAAGAACGATGGAGAAGGTGGGGGAGAGAGAGAGAGAGGGACGAAAGGGAAGGAGAGAGGTAAGAAGTGTAGTTGGGATGTTGGGGAAGAAAGATGGTGAAGGGGTTGAGGCTATCTTTATTTAACCTCAACGGGAAAGATTAAAGAGAAGGGAGTAGGGGAAGAGCGGTGAGAGCGCGAGGAGAATGGGAGAGAAGAGAGAGAGAGGGGGGCGTCGGATGAGGGGAGAGGGAGAGAGAGACCCGGGCGCAGCCGGTTACCCCACCTAGTAATTCTATATAATAAATATGAGATAATTATGCCGGATTGGAACCGGCATACGTATACGAGGCTCACACAACTGAAAATGTTGTATAGTACAATAAGTCAATTTAAACTAATAAACCATCAGTATTTTGAGTTAGAAGAACGAAACTGTGTTGTTTAACTCAATTTTTTTTAAGATTTTAGAGCGTCCAAATATATACGCTTCAAGCTTTAGCACTCCACGCACTGAGATAGAAATATACGCACGCAAATGAATTAATAAGAATATGAACATAAAAATAAAGGTTCTGTCGACCGATGCATGGTAGCTTCTGTTTAGTATTACTGCCACGCGTCGTTGCCCTACCACACCCAGTCATATATTTCTCTAACCTACGTTTGAAAACACAAAATCCCCGGACGCCACATCATTTATGTTCCCCCCCCCACTGGCAATATATATTTACGACAAGCAATATATTCACGACTAGNTGAGGATGGGTGAGGAGAGGTGAGGGGTAGGGTATACAGGTGTAGATTTGTGGGGTGAAGAGCTACTACCGGTGCCCTGTGGACCTGGGTAGTATCTCCGGGGTAGCCTGCTGCCAGCCTCCCATGGTACCTGCTGCCCGCCTCCCATGGTACCTGCTGATCGCCTCCCATGGTACCTGCTGCCCGCCTCCCATGGTACCTGCTGACCGCCTCCCATGGTACCTGCTGACCGCCTCCCATGGTACCTGCTGATCGCCTCCCATGGTACCTGCTGCCCGCCTCCCATGGTACCTGCTGACCGCCTCCCATGGTACCTGCTGACCGCCTCCCATGGTACCTGCTGCCCGCCTCCCATGGTACCTGCTGACCGCCTCCCATGGTACCTGCTGACCGCCTCCCATGGTACCTGCTGCCCGCCTCCCATGGTACCTGCTGCCCGCCTCCCATGGTACCTGCTGACCGCCTCCCATGGTACCTGCTGCCCGCCTCCCATGGTACCTGCTGACCGCTTCCCATGGTACCTGCTGACCGCCTCCCATGGTACCTGCTGACCGCCTCCCATGGTACCTGCTGACCGCCTCCCATGGTACCTGCTGACCGCCTCCCATGGTACCTGCTGACCGCCTCCCATGGTACAATGCCATTACTTTACCCTCACCATCACACTCGTCCCAACATTCCTTCCCCGTACAAGCCTTCAACGAAACATAGCAAGATATTTAATATACTACGACACCAGTTTGACCTCTTATGACACCAGTTTGACCTCTCGTCACACCAGTCTGACCTCTCGTGGCATTAATTTAACTTTCCGCGACACTTGCTTACCTCCCTTGACACAAGTCTGATCCTCTGTGACACCAGTGTAATCTTCCGTGACACCATTTTGACCTTTTGCGACACAAGTTTGCCCTACCGGTACACCTGTTGGATTTTCAGACGGTAACCTTTGCAATCTCTCCCAGCAGGTGGTGTGTCGCCGCCCCCATCTCCCCCTACTGCAGCGTCGCCTTCCCCCACCATGGCCCCTGGCCACGGGGCATCCAGTCCCGGGGCGGGGCTGGCCAGCCTCCACCATGCCATTCACGGCCTCCACAACCTCCACAATCTTCACAACCTTCAGAACTTTCACAACCTGCAACAGAACCTGCAGACGCAGATGGCGGCGCTAGCGGGGCTCCAAGGCGGCTTAGGAGTGCCTGGCGTGGGATCCCTCCTACACCCACACTTGGCCCAACACAACCAAGGTGAGTGTTGCTTCTCTCCTACACCCAGCCTGCACATCTTGCCACAGTCACCTTCACCTGAGCAGGTGTCTTAAGGTTGGTTAACCGTGTTATCAAAGCGAGAATTGCATGTATAATGAATAACGAGACAGGTAATCGGAATATCAGTGGTTAATCAATGCAAATTGCACCTTTACAACCTTGATTACTTGCAGAGTACATATAAAATATTATCCCTTCCATCATGAGCTTATAATCACCATTACTGCTTAACATATTAAACTGCTATAGCCCTGCCATAAAATATATAATAATTAGTTCTTGCATTGTGAGAATCTCTTTTATAGACGCAGGCAATAAATTACGTCGTGCGCAGTGAAATGTGTGACCATGTGCTTTCTTCATGACTTTAGTAATTATGACCTCAGTGTCGTGACCTCATCTGCGGGGGTGCACCGTCTCCTTGACCTCATGTTGTAGGGACTGCACCATGAGCCTTAATTCTATTGACCAATAGTTGTCGTGATTTCCTTGGGACCACAATTTGAGTGACGTTCTTACAGTATCCATAGTTTTATTACCCGGGTGTTGTCTCGTCCACTAGTTTCAATACAAAAAAATTGGGGTCTTTGCTTTCATTACCTCGCTTTATAAAGTACTCGTTGATGACAATTTTTCTTGCGTGTAGGGTTAAATAAATTTATTATGTGATTGTATTTTACACAACGACTTCCACAACAAAAAAAAAAGTATTTAGAACCGTGCCTTCGTGACCCAGCCTTCATCATTCCCACATGTCACCTAAAACCTTTATTACGAAGATATATTTTACTACATGTATTACATACAAGTGCAGGTCATGTGACCAATCATGTCTTCCCCCGGCACAGCTGCGGCGGCGGCGGCGGCGGCGGCGGCGGCAGCGACGGCGGCGACGGCAGCGCCACCTCCCCCCGGCGGCATGAACAACAGCGCGGGGGCCAATAACGCGCCGACTGTCCCCCAGATGGTGTTGACCTCCGGCCACGTTACCCAGGGGGTCCAAGGGGCCCAGCTTCTCGTCCCCACCTCCCAGGGTAAGTAACTGCCAGGGTCGGTAACGCCCAGCTCTTCATATTAGTCCCAAGGCTCTCAGACCTGGACCATTAGCTCTTCTGAGGCAGCAGTTTCCCCTCTTCTAGGTGGCCTCTCAAGCATTTAATAGTTCATCTGATCATATATATAATTCCATTTGTTCTCTTTGTAAGTCTTGTTATTCTATGGTAATATTTTTAATGTTATATTATTATTCTACGCAGTTTAATTTTTTTTATTTCTTGCTCAGTTTGATTTCCGTCTGTTTATTTCCATCCTTTAACTCCAGTGTATCAAATTCGTTAGCAAACTGCGACTGTGAAATTTTCCTCGTTCTCGTGGAGGCTTTGCTAATATTGGCATATTTTCCTCTAACCTTGGAAGCTTCGCCACACTTGGAATCCTTTCCTATTTTGGAAGCTTTCCCAACACGATTGAAAGATTCTCCGCTAATTTCGGAAGCTTTTCACTATCTTTTGATTGATTATCCATCAATCTAAGATTTTTTTTACAGTCAAGGAACTTTGTTGATTTTCTACGCTTTTAATTTCTTACATAGATTTTACCTGTCTTAAAAATATGTTCCAACAATACAAAACGAAAACAGCTCTTTATACATTCTGAAATATTTGCTTAAGCTTTACCAGTGCTTTTAACATGCACTTGACTGTCCCTAAACATGAGTTTCTGTCACTCTGGTAACTTGACACTGTTTATGAGTTATGATTTACCTTCCTTCACTCTTAAGACATTTTTTTCCGACAGGCATCGCGGTGCAGCCCATCTTGACCATACCTCTGGGACAGGCTGGCGTTCAAGGCTCCTCGCTGATGAACCCTCTTGTTCCCCTCCACCACCTCCCCCAGCCGGGACCACACCCCCAGCACACAGGTGAGACAGAGAGAGAGAGAGAGAGAGAGAGAGAGAGAGAGAGAGAGAGAGAGAGAGAGAGAGAGAGAGAGAGAGAGAGAGAGAGAGAGAGTAAGAGTGACAGAAAAAATTATTGGGATGAAGAAAGCGGGTGAAATCGCCAACAAACTCGTTCTCCAACAATCAAGTCATCGAACACTACGTATGCATCATAGTCTTGAAAAGTGTATATACATGTGCACAAGTGTGTGTGATGGGATGAGATAGTGACCAGCAGCAGTGTGCAGGAGACTGTGCAGGATACTGTGTGAGGACACTGTGTAGGACACTGTGCAGAACACTGTGCAGAACACTGTGCAGGACACTGTGTAGGACACTGTGCAGAACACTGTGCAGGACACTGTGTAGGACACTGTGCAGAACACTGTGCAGGACACTGTGCAGAACAAGTCAAGTGTGATGATACACATCATGTCTCCTACTGATGGAGAGCTGCTGTGGAATCAGAGCAAGTTGTTGGAGTTGTCGTTGGTTGATAGTGGAATGTGTAACTTTAGTGATAGAATGACAGCAGTAAGGATGGACATTCTTCACGGAATGTGGATTGATGAATGACGGGGGGAAGATTTAGCTATATTCTTTCCAAAGTGTTGTGATAAACAACAATTAATTGTACACACACAGAAATCACAATAGCGTGATATATCAACATTGACTAAGGCGCTTCTGGGAATATCCCGTGCGAAGGTTTGAACCCTCATCACGACCCTTGTGGATTTGTTCAACAATTAATTGTGTTGGTGTGGCAAGTGTCAGACACAAATAATCGACAAATGTAATAAGGAACTCGACGAGTGCAATAAGGATGGGATAGTCATGGTGGTTGAGTATTCAGAGAACTTGATATCATAATCAGCACACCTAATAAGGTAATCAACGTACGTAGTTAGGCAATCGACCCTTAACTCGTTACGGTTGTGAAGAGGATTGCTACTGCATCCTGAACACAGCCAGGTGTTTGTCCAGGAGACGACGGGGTGTCACTAGTGCACTGATGGCTCAGGATGGCTGCCTTGGAGGGTGATGGATCAGGATGGCTGCCTTGGAGGGTGATGGCTCAGGATGGCTGCCTTGGAGGGTGATGGGTCAGGATGGCTGCCTTGGAGGGTGATGGGTCAGGATGGCTGCCTTGGAGGGTGATGGGTCAGGATGGCTGCCTTGGAGGGTGATGGGTCAGGATGGCTGCCTTGGAGGGTGATGGCTCAGGATGGCTGCCTTGGAGGGTGATGGGTCAGGATGGCTGCCTTGGAGGGTGATGGATCAGGATGGCTGCCTTGGAGGGTGATGGGTCAGGATAGTTGCCTTGGAGGGTGACGGATCAGGATGGCTGCCTTGGAGGGTGATGCATCAGGATGGCTACCTTGGAGGGTGATGGATCAGGATGGCTGCCGTGGAGGGTGAAGGATCAGGATGGCTGCCTTGGAGGATGATGGGTCACGATGGCAGCCTTGGAGGGTGATGGGTCACGATGGCTGCCTTGGAGGGTGATGGCTCAGGATGGCTGCCCTGGAGAGTGATGGGTCAGGATGGCTGCCTTGGAGGGTGATGGGTCAGGATGGCTGCCTTGGAGGGTAATGGGTCAGAATGGCTGCCTTGGAGGGTGATGGGTCAGAATGGCTGCCTTGAAGGGTGTAGAGGCTTGCTTGTGATAAGATGAACTGATGTGTGCTTTTCATTCATATTGAAGTTGTGTGTTTGGGTGCGTGTACTTATTAGTACTTTCCTATCCGGTGATTTTATAGTGTGTGTGTGTATGTGTATGTGTGTGTGTGTGTGTGTGTGTGTGTTGTGTGTGTGTGTGTGTGTGTGTGTGTGTGTGTGTGTGTGTGTGTGTGTGTGTGTGTGTGTGTGTGTGTGTGTGAGTGTGCGTGCGTGTGTACGTGCGCGCGTGTTCTTGCCTGAGGGAAGAATTTTATATGTTTGGCTTGTATATGCATTTATAGGACCCATACTATAATAAGACGGTACATATAGTGAATGTAGGTTGTACGTACGAAACGTTAACTTTTGCACAGCAAACAGTCCACAATTTGTCTTTTTGTTGAAAAAAGGAAAGTAATAACCTAGTGCCCTAAAAATACCGACACCAAAAACCCAACACTGGTCCGTCCTATCCTGAACCAGGCCTCTTCTCGCCTAACCTAAACCAGGCTTATCCATACGTAACCTAACCTAAACCAGGCCTATCCTTACCTAACCTAACCTAAACCAGGCCTATCCTTACCTAACCTAAACCAGGCCTATCCTTACCTAACCTAACCTAACCAGGCCTATCCTCACCTAACCTAACCTAAACCAGGCCTATCCTTACCTAACCTAACCTAAACCAGGTCTATCCTCACCTAGAAATAACCGAACTAAATCAAGACCTTATTGTTATAACACATGTTACTTCTTTCCTTATTTCTCCAATTGGCACAGTTGTAAACTATTTGATGTCAAAGTGAATGTATTATATATATTCCCCCCTTTGTCACCTTATATACTGTCTTTATACTGTCTTATTGAAGGACTCACTGACACACCCTCTTGTTCTCTTTGTCTAGTAACTGGTTTTCACTCGACCACACACTTATATCCTCATCATTATACATTCATACTTAACACGCAAATGCATGAAGGATTTACGCAATATATTAAAATAATTAGAATGCTTAGGCAATTGATTACAATAGAAACCAGAAGTACTAAGGTATCCAGATTCCGAAACAGGCAGCATCCCTTGGGAATAAAAATGAGGCATTGACTTTAGAGGGAGAGAGCAAAGTACATTGGCATACACATGCTCATTCAAACACTCACACATACGAGGTCAAACACTCACACATACGAGGTCAAACACTCACACATACGAGGTCAAACACTCACACATATACAAAGGCACAATTACAATCAGACTCAGTCACGTTGTGACACAGGCAGTGCCTAAGGTAGTGACAGACAGTGACACAGGGGTGACACCGGGTGACACAGGCAGTGCCTCTGATAGTGACAGACAGTGACACAGGGGTGACACCGGGTGACACAGGCAGTGACACAGACAATTGCATATATACAAAGACTGAGAAGACTAGTTACAAGGACCGCCCAGGACTGCTCTACAGTCTACACGTGTGACCAATTATACTCTGTCTTGCCCATTGCTCATTACAATATTAAATATGCTGTCTGTGTGCCGGCCACGTAATATTATGCTATGCGTGATATGTGTGTCAAATTTGTTAATATTATTGCACCATTGAGGAACAAATGTACATGTTACTTGAGTTCATTTGTAAGGTTTTTCCAATACGTTTTGGTGCCGTTAGTGACAAGTTAACACGTATAGTCTTCACCAGAGGTAATTTGACTCTTTCTTAACAATTCAGCTGCCAAATTTCTTGCTAATGGGTTTATATATAGAGGTAATTAGTATACAACCAATATCTTGTCTATTATCAGTACCTCCAAAACATTAAACATCTACTCTACGTCCATCATTAATTTAAATTTGACATTGAAAATATAAAGCTATATATATAGGAAATGCATACCTTTAGAGAGGATAATGTGTTTACACGTGAAAAACATTATTTCTTAAGATAACCCTAACAAAAGACTCGATTCATGAGATAGCAGTTTTTTTTTTTTTTATTGTTTTCTACCACAGACGTGGCCACACATTTACAATGCTAACCAGCATATATACATTTTCTTCTGTCCTCCATGGACAGGATTAGAGATGTGTTAAACATATATTTCATGGGTTTATTGAACAATCAACCACTGAAGGTGAGTCGGTGCTTTAAAAATGCTAAGCTAACCTATATACGTAAATACATAGACACACAGATTTATGTATGCCTTACATAAAGTGTTCGATGTGTCATCTACACAGTGTCATTAATGTACATTTACAAAGGTGAAATGTAATTCTGATCAGCTTCCATATATACTTTATACCCATACATACACATACACACACATATACATATATACACAGACATTTATCTCATTTACTCTGACAGGGTGAGATAGCAGTAAGAGGTCCCCCACTTTAAACGAGACTCAGTTTAGACAGTCCTTACGATAACCCAGTCAGTTTAAATTACCATTTAAAAGGAGACAGCCAGTTTACAAGAACATTACACAAGCTCATTAATTTAGGTTTTCCTTAAAAGAGACCGTCAGTTTAGTGAGCTGTGGCACAGAACCGCAATTACAGCCGTCGTCAAGTACGCGGCCGCCCCTACACCTGTTCGTCACATGTGGTCTGTGTGCACTGCTTCGCTGACTGATGCTCGTCGCTAGCCAGGTAATGGCTGAAACATGCTGTGCATTTAGCTGATGATGCTTCAAGCACCTGCTTCTTCAAACACACACAAGAGCACACAATCTCACACACACACACACACACACCACACACACATGGGGGCCAGGTAGCCTGGTGGATAGCATGCAGGATTCGTAATTCTGTGGCGCGGGTTCGATTCCCGCACCCGGCAGAAACAAAGGGCAAAGTTTCTTTCACCCTGTATGCCCCTGTTACCTAGCAGTAAATAGGTACCTGGAGTTAGTCAGCTGTCACGGGCTGCTTCCTGGGGTGTGTGTGTGTGTGGTGTGAAAAAAAAAAAAAAAAAAAAAAAAAAAAAAAAGTAGTTAGTGTAGTTAGTAAAAACAGTTGATTGATAGTTGAGAGGCGGGCCGAAAGAGCAAAGCTCAACCCCGTAAAAATACAACTAAGTGAATACACACACACACCACACACACACACCACACACACACACACACACACACCACACCACACACACACAACCACACACACAGCATGGAGCAGCAGCAGCTCCAGCATGGAGTCCATATNTGGGAGACAGGAGGACATGTTGGTACTGGGAGACAGGAGGACATGTTGGTACTGGGAGACAGGGGACATGTTGGTACTGGGAGACAGGAGGACATGTTGGTACTGGGGGACAGGAGGACATGTTGGTACTGGGAGACAGGAGGACATGTTGGTACTGGGAGACAGGAGGACATGTTGGTACTGGGAGACAGGAGGACATTTTGGTACTGGGGTACAGGAGGACATGTTGGTACTGGGGGACAGGAGGACATGTTGGTACTGCGGGACAGGAGGACATGTTGGTACTGGGGGACAGGAGGACATGTTGGTACTGGGGGACAGGAGGACATGTTGGTACTGGGGACAGGAGGACATGTTGGTACTGGGGGACAGGAGGACATGTTGGTACTGGGGCACAGGAGGACATGTTGGTACTGGGGCACAGGAGGACATGTTGGTACTGGGGCACAGGAGGACATGTTGGTACTGGGGCACAGGAGGGCATGTTGGTACTGGGGCACAGGAGGACATGTTGGTACTGGGGCACAGGAGGACATGTTGGTACTGGGGCACAGGAGGGCATGTTGGTACTGGGGCACAGGAGGACATGTTGGTACTGGGGGACAGGAGGACATGTTGGTACTGGGGCACAGGAGGACATGTTGGTACTGGGGCACAGGAGGACATGTTGGTACTGGGGCACGGGGGGCGGGGGTACCGGGGCACAGGTGGGGTGTGGCCTACCCAGGTGATACTGTCCGTGCGGGGTTGGCTTCAGAAGACAGAACCGGTATGGAACCAGTCCTCAGGCCTTTCTGCCTGGTTCTCATAGGGTTTCGTCTCTAACTTGGTACTTTGATAATTTCCAGCAACTTAGCGGACTATTCAATGTGTGTGTGTGTATGTGTCTAATCACCTAGTTGTGCTTGCTGGGGTTGAGCTATTGCTCTTTGGTATCGTCTCTCAACTGTCAGTCAACAGATGTACAGGTTCCTGAGCCTATTGGGCTCCATCATATCTACACTTGAAACTATGTATAGAGTCTGCCTCCACCACATCACTTCCTAAAGCATTCCATTTGTCAACTACTCTGACATTAAACAATTATTTCTAGTGTCTCTATGGCTCATTTGGGCAATCAAGTTCCACATGTGTCCCTTATTGCGTATGCCCCTTGTGTTAAAAAATGTCTTTATCTACCCTATCAATTCCTTTGAGAATTTTGTATGTGGTGATCATGTCCCCTCGTAACTTTTCTATCTTCCAGCAACATGAGGTTTAATTCCCGTAATCTCTCCTCGTAGCTCAAACGAGGTGTGTGTGTGAGTGTGTGTGTGTGTGTGTACTCACCTATTATATTCACTTAGTTGTATTCACTTAGTTGTATTTTACGGGGGTTGAGCTTTGCTCTTTAGGCCCGCCTCTCAACTGTCAATCAACTGTTTACTAACTACTTTTTTTTTTTTTTTTTCCCCACACCACACACACACACACACACACACACCCCAGGAAGCAGCCCGTGACAGCTGACTAACTCCCAGGTACCTATTTACTGCTAGGTAACAGGGGCATTCAGGGTGAAAGAAACTTTGCCCATTTGTTTCTGCCGGGTGCGGGAATCGAACCCGCGCCACAGAATTACGAATCCTGCACGCTATCCACCAGGCTACCTGGCCCCCAGGTAGCCTGGGGGCTACCTGGGAATACCTGGGGGCTACCTGGGAATATTATCACTACCTGGTGTGTGTGTGTGTGTGTGTACACACACACACACACACACACACACACACACACACACACACACACACACACACACACACACACACACACACACACACACACACACACACACACACACACACACTCTTGACCTGTCCTCAGGGCTGTGGGTGGGTGTCAAGACTACAGTGTATGAGGGAGACGTCAGCTGGCCGGGACTCAACTTACGTCAGATATGTCTTAACTGCACATTCTCCTGATCGATTGTGTCTTAAGAGCTCGCTGCAATTATGTCCGGTCCAGGATATCTGCATCAGCGTGTACAGTGACTCCTGTATTTAACTCTACATCAGCGTGTACAGTGACTCCTGTATTTAACTCGACATCAGCGTGTACAGTGACTCTTGTATTTAACTCTACATCAGCGTGTACAGTGACTCCTGTATTTAACTCTACATCAGCGTGTAGAGTGACTCCTGTAATTAACTTTACATCAGCGGTAGAGTGACTCCTGTATTTAACTCTACATCAGCATGTAGAGAGACTCCACCGAATCATTAAACATAAATTGAAATACTTAATTCTGTTGTGATACGTTCATAGTATTTTATCACTGGTGTTGTCTTCAGTAATATTATCACTGGTGTTGTCTTCAGTAATATTATCACTGGTGTTGTCTTCAGTAATATTATCACTGGTGTTGTCTTCAGTAATATTATCACTGGTGTTGTCTTCAATAATATTATCACTGGTGTTGTCTTCAGTAATATTATCACTGGTGTTGTCTTCAGTAATATTATCACTGGTGTTGTCTTCAGTAATATTATCACTGGTGTTGTCTTCAGTAATATTATCACTTGTGTTGTCTTCAGTAATATTATCACTTGTGTTGTCTTCAGTAATATTTCCACTGGTCTTGGTGGTTCTTCAGGGATCAGGTTGTTCCGTGAGACGCCGCGTTCATGGAACACTGGTTAGTCATTTTCATATTTTTCATTCAACATATTTCACATATTATCACAGCTTCTTTAAACTATGTTCATTATTTGCGCGCCACATTGTTCGTCAACATTGCACACTGTTCACTCAGTAAATCTGTTACAGCGAAGATTAAGATACAAATCTAAATCCCGTTAAATCAAATCGTTTGCCCCTAATGTGTAGAAATATATTAAAAATGCAATGGAAATATATCACCTTAATTTTCTTGAGAATAAATATCTAATCTCAGTCATTATTTTATAAATCAGAACTGAATAAGAGTAACGAGCAAACGAGAACGTTGTTTCAGTCTTAAAGTAAAATCTAAATTAAGTCTGGTCATTGCATTTAGAACTAAAACTAAAACTTGAGTGGATCCTCTGTATGTATTTGCATAATTATGCAAATTACCCAATAATATGCAAGGTAAACTCACCAAAATCGAATCAGGTCTAGACTTAGGCTCTGATAATAATCATGCCAAATTGCATTAAATTTGCTTGGCTGGTTTCAGAGATATCAGCGGAACAAAATTTATCTACTAAACGCGTGCGTGCTAACGTGCGTGCGTGCACAAATACACACACACCACTGATGGGCCTCGTGGCTGAGTGGACAGCCCTTGGGGGTAGTAGTCCTAAGGGACCAGGTTCGATTTCCGGCCGAGGTAGAAACAAATGAGCAAATTTTTGTTCACCTGCCCAGTTCCCTTAGCAATAAATAGGTACCTGGGAGTTAGACATCTGCTACGGGCTGCTTTTTGGGGAAGCAGGAATATGTATATATGACATGGAAAACGAGTGAAATGAGTCATTACATATAAGGTCGAAAGGCAGAACTTAAGAGCAGATGTTCTACTCTACGAACATAACTTTGTGAGTACAACTAGGTGAGTACACTCCATAGTGGGAACGACACGTGGTGGGTGAAATAGGTACTTCTTATAACATCAAATTACAAAAAAGCGTGGAGGAGGATAGGGTGATCAGCTAACAAACCTTGTGAATGAACCCAGAGTGAAGTAGACATTAAGGATATAACATAGGCTGAGTGCTAGCGACTTGTGTGTTCGTCTACACTGCCAAGCTGGAGGAGGTGAGGATGATGTTCAGAAGGAAGTAAGACAAGGAAGTACAGAAGGAAGTATCAGGGAAAAAACTAGACCATTACGACTATATTGAACTTGGAAAGGGTCAGGATAAGGATTTGAGTTGGGACGGTGAAAGGAATAGTGCCTAAGCACTTGGACGGACGGGGGATTGAACGCCGACCTGTATGAAGCCAGACAATCGTTCTACCGTCCAGTCCAAGCGGTTAGGCAGGAAGCAAGACAAGTGGGAGACGATAGGAGGGCGAGAGTTTTCCTCCAGGAAGTTCTGTGAGAGAGTGAGGTAGAGGCGAGGACAAACCAGATGATTGTATACATAGCCCATCAATGCACAGAGGCGAGCATAGAGGCCAAGGACAGAAACACTAGACTTGGTAAGAGAGTGTCTCATAAGCAGGAGACAGTAGTTGTCGTGGGTGAGGAAACAGCCGGAGGGTTCCTGCAGGTTTCAGTGTTTTGACTATTACTGTTTCTGATATACGTATTCTATCTTCTTGAGGACGATATATCGTATATGACGCTGTAAATTAATAAGAATTTAAAAAATGTGAAAAGAGGTAATTGGAAGAATCCAAACGGGAGAAGCACTTGGGTGTACATGTAACACTGGTCATACACCAGAGTCACATGTACAGACAGCATCACCATTATATGTAAAACTGGTAAACATAACAATGGCATTCAACAACTAAAACATCAATCTTGAAAAATACTATATAGAGCGCACGTAGGTCCAGTCGTAGTATACTGTGCCATTATCGAACCCGAAATTGGCAGAGCACAAGAAGAAAATGAAGAAAGTCCAAATATATGCAAAGAGACTAGTACCAGACGATGAGTTGAGAGATCAGGGTAAAATGACTCAATATTGCGTCACGGGAATAGAGAAACTCAAGAGGCTAAATTGTCAAGACTTTTTAAATAAGGAAATTGACAAAGTTAATGGAGACAGCTTTTCCCAGCGTGTGACAACAGAACAAGGGAGCACAGGTGGAATATGAAAATTCGTGTGCAACGAGGGTGGTAAAGAAATGGAGCGAACTCTATAGTATAATTGACAGAAGTGACCTCTAATCACAGCTTCAAGCCCGAATAGGTACATTTTAGAGAGTACTGGAAAATCAAAAGGTGTGAATGAACCAGGTACAGCAAATTCAGGCGGGGTTCATGAGGTCTGTGTTGCTGCAGGTAGACACAACTAGGCAAGCCCAACACGGTGAGCACACACAGGCCCTCCGCCTCTCTGGTATTGTCTCAGGCCAATAATTACAAGTATTTATCCTGGACAAGCTTCTCGAAAATAATTATTCAGTTAAGCACGCGTTGGGCAATGTCCTGTATCATATCAGACGTGCAGGTTGTCTCTCTCTTGGTCTGCCACGGGCAGGTTGTCTCTCTCTTGGTCTGCCACGGGCAGGTTGTCTCTCTCTTGGTCTGCCACGGGCAGGTTGTCTCTCTCTTGGTCTGCCACGGGCAGGTTGTCTCTCTCTTGGCCTGCCACGTGCAGGTTGTCTCTCTCTTGGCCTGCCACGTGCAGGATGTTTCTCTTGGCCTGCCACGTGCAGGATGTTTCTCTTGGCCTGCCACGTGCAGGATGTTTCTCTTGGCCTGCCACGTGCAGGATGTTTCTCTTGGCCTGCCACGTGCAGGATGTTTCTCTTGGTCTGCCACGTGCAGGATGTTTCTCTTGGCCTGCCACGTGCAGGATGTTTCTCTTGGCCTGCCACGTGCAGGATGTTTCTCTTGGCCTGCCACGTGCAGGATGTTTCTCTTGGCCTGCCACGTGCAGGATGTTTCTCTTGGCCTGCCACGTGCAGGATGTTTCTCTTGGCCTGCCACGTGCAGGATGTTTCTCTTGGCCTGCCACGTGCAGGATGTTTCTCTTGGCCTGCCACGTGCAGGATGTTTCTCTTGGCCTGCCACGTGCAGGATGTTTCTCTTGGCCTGCCACGTGCAGGATGTTTCTCTTGGCCTGCCACGTGCAGGATGTTTCTCTTGGCCTGCCACGTGCAGGATGTTTCTCTTGGCCTGCCACGTGCAGGATGTTTCTCTTGGCCTGCCACGTGCAGGATGTTTCTCTTGGCCTGCCACGTGCAGGATGTTTCTCTTGGCCTGCCACGTGCAGGATGTTTCTCTTGGCCTGCCACGGGCAGCTTGTCTCTCTTGGCCTGCCACGTGCAGGATGTCTCTCTTGGCCTGCCACGTGTAAGGAGATATCTCACATGATCTCCCACGTCTCACATAATCTGGCAGGAAGAGAAGGGTGTCTCAGATTAGATGAAGCGTTCAGAAAAATGTGATGTGAGCTGACACGTCCGGGAAGATGACTAATATAATCTCAAATGTGTTGAGAGATATAACATTATCTCTAACGGTCTGTAAGGCGCCCCACATACTTCCTCATCTACCGGGAGATGTCTCACAGCTTCTCATACTTGCTGGAAAATGTCTAATATGATCTCGCCCGTCGCAGGAGATATCTTATATGATCTATCCGATCCGATCTATCATATCTATGAGTATCCGATCTATCATATCTATGAGTATCCGATCTATCATATCCAAAGTTATATTTAATCCAATGCTTTTTATGAACAAATATATGATATATATGTAAATTATTTAAATATATAAGCAGTGTATATATGTGTGTGTGTGTGTGTGAGTGTGTTTACCAAGTGGCGTTCTCCTAGTTGTGCTTGCTGGGATTGATAACTAGCTCCAGAACCCTGTATTCTACTATTGTATTTCATTCTGCATGTGTTTGTGCTATGTGTTTATGTGTGCTGGCGCATTTGTGTTTCTGACTGCATGTGTATTATTATTTGCGTGCCTGTTTGGGTATGTGTTTCTGGCTGCGTGTATATATTTCGTGTGTGTGCGTGTGTGCGTGTGTGTGAAATCGTCAGACAGTAAGACTCGTACATCTCTCCATGAAGTAGTAATTATAACGCTTTCTAGACGCTCAATTTAATTAATGTTCCGTTCTTATATTGAGGCGCAGTGAGCTTGACAACTTTTGGTTCCGTGGCCTCGCTTATCGAGATTGATCTTGACTAGTTACGCTCTTTTTATTTTGAAGTCAAAACAATTGATCAAGAAACCTTGAATAATGATGTAGTATTGTGACTTGAATGTTGAGAATGAATCATTATTCTGAGGTATTGCTCCTCCTGGAACGTTGCTAGGAACGTACATAAATACATACATACATACAAACATACATGCATACATACATTCATATATATATATTATATATATATATATATATATATATATATATATATATATATATATATATATATATATATATATATATATATATATTTATATATATAAAAATATATTATCCAAAGTTATATATATATATATATTATATATATATATATAATATATATATAATATATATATATATTATATATATAATAAATATATATTGTGTTGTCCAAAGATTGATATATATTATATATATATATATATATATATATAGTATATATATATATATATATATATATATATAATATATAGTATGTATATATATATATCTATATATATATATATATATAATATATATAAATATATATATATATATATCTTGTGTAAGAATATAGTTACATACAAACGCCACTCACACACACATATATGCAAACGTCACATACATATATGAATCCAAACTTACAATTCGCATATATATATATATATATATATATATA
Source organism: Procambarus virginalis (assembly GCA_020271785.1). Lineage (NCBI taxonomy): Eukaryota > Metazoa > Arthropoda > Malacostraca > Decapoda > Cambaridae > Procambarus > Procambarus virginalis. The sequence continues at coordinate 10,224,767 of WNGS01163555.1, forward strand.
TATATATATATATATATATATATATATACATATATATACACAGAGATGTATAAATGCATACTCACAAATATATACATTTTAATGTGATACACTTTGCAATTTATGCAAAGTACACACATTAATTAGGTAACTATCTGCAACGTTGAAGCATGCAAAACATTGTTATTTAGCATGCATAATATGCTGCTACTTACCATTCTTGCAGAGCGCCGCTTGCCAATGCAACGTCGCCTCAATTTAAGTATCTAATGGTCTCGATAATTTCCCTTCTAAATGACACGCATCAAACTAGGAATAAAAGAAGCCGGGTAATATAGTCTTGATAATTCTAGGAAGCTGATAAAGTTAGTCGAAAAGTATGAAAAGTTAAGAAATTGTGTGGTTGGTGGGGGGGGGGGGGGGTGGACTTGTGGGTACAGGAACCATCTGTGTCCAGTTGGTGCGACAGCTGTGGTTACAGTAGGGTGGGGTGGAGGAGACAGCTGTGGTTACAGTAGGGTGGGGTGGAGGAGACAGCTGTGGTTACAGTAGGGTGGGGTGGAGGAGACAGCTGTGGTTACAGTAGGGTGGGGTGGAGGGGACAGCTGTGGTTACAGTAGGGTGGGGGGAGGAGACAGCTGTGGTTACAGTAGGGTGGGGTGGAGGGGACAGCTGTGGTTACAGTAGGGTGGGGTGGAGGGGACAGCTGTGGTTACAGTAGGGTGGGGTGGAGGGGACAGCTGTGGTTACAGTATGGTTGGGTGGAGGGGACAGCTGTGGTTACAGTATGGTGGGGTGGAGGGGACAGCTGTGGCTACAGTAGGGTGGGTGGAGGGGACAGCTGTGGTTACAGTAGGGTGGGGTGGAGGGGACAGCTGTGGTTACAGTATGGTGGGGTGGAGGGGACAGCTGTGGCTACAGTAGGGTGGGGTGGAGGGGACAGCTGTGGTTACAGTAGGGTGGGAAGAGGGAGGCTGCATGTGTTGACAGCGTTACAGCTGTGCTCGTGGTGTCATGGCTCCTTTATTGTAAAGTTGCAAGTTGTTGTTGTTGCACGGTTGCTACTGGTGCAGCCTGGTGGTGTTGGTCAACACTTACCTCTCGTGTGGAAGGCTCGAACCTGTGTGATCTTCCTCTGCTTATTAATAATTTTAGGGCGTCTTCTCAATTTTTTTCTCGTTTGCGTTTATTGTCTTGCACAGTGCTGTCAGTGTTCGTGGGTCCTCGGGTAGGTTAGGTTCCGGCAATTTAGTACACCAGTTTAGTGATGTTGGGAACGCTCGGGAGGACGGCCTGCTTTACCGCATGGCTTCTGGAGTTGATATTCCCAGACTTTAGCCTTTAATTTGGTGGTGTTTAAGTCCCGGTTAAACTAGAGATATACATCCATATGGTTGAATATCTTCAGACTTTATATATTTATTTGTTTTTATGTGTAGGAAAAATATCCTTCAGCTGTATCTTCTAATTTAGGCATAACAGGATGCAAATAATTTATTTAGCATTCCTCAGATCATATACTTACCTCTGTACATGAGCTGCTAATGGTCCAGTGTGGACCAAATTGTCGACATTTCCTTTGTTTTTCACATGGGTGGTTTAGGTGACTAATTTTCAGCCATGTTATTGTGACTTACTGTCTGTAAATTCATAGCGTACAAGTTATTCTAAAATTTGTTAACTGTGCATAGGACTATTGTTGTTCAGTTGCAACAGCTCCTCTGGTTTCTTGCCATGTCTGCATTCAAATTTATGAATAGTTTTGGCCTCGGTTGTCTTCCTTTGTAAGTTATTCCACTTCCTCACTGTCCTCATGCTAAATACATGCGTTCTCACATTCCTGTAGCCTACCCGCGAGGCTCGCTGCCATTCGTATCCTCTTCTGTCTTTAATAAATCCTAGACATTTTGTCTGTGTCATCTTTCTTGACACCACAAGGTATCTTGCATGTTTTGATCATATTCCTCCTGACTTTACTTGATTTCATTTCCTGTCCCTCAGCTAGGCTCATCCAGGCGGTGGCCGAACCCAAAGACGTATTCATCAATTTTAAAGCACTGCATATTCAAAATGTGTATTTTCTCAAATATAACATAATATTATTTCATACTAGAATGTGCTCAATAGTCTGGCCTAACGTAGGTTAGGTTAGATGGTTAGGTTCCGTTAGCCATTATTCGAGAAGAATGCCTACGTCATCAGTTGTCAGTCGTGAGTAAAGTGTTTTTCATTCATAAACAGCGGGTTTGATAGCCGTAGTAACGAACATTTGGCGTTTGTTAAGTGTTCGAACGTCATTAGTTGTGAGTCGTGTGTAAACCATTTTTCGCTCATAAACAGGGGGTTAGGTGGCTTGATTAATGAGCATTTGCCCTTTATTGATGAGGATGGGCTCGTTGATGAGGACGGGTTGGTTGATGAGGACGGGCTGATTGATGAGGACGGGTTGGGTGATGAGGACGGACTGGTTGGTGAGGCGGGTTTGTTGATGAGGACGGGCTGGTTGATGAGGACGAGTTGGTTGATGAAGACGGGTTGATTGATGAGTACGGGCTGGTTGATGAGGACGGGTTGGTTGATGAGGACGGGTTGGTTGATGAGGACGGGCTGGTTGATGAGGACGGGCTGATTGATGAGGACGGGCTGGTTGATGAGGACGGGCTGATTGATGAGGACGGGCTGGTTGATGAGGACGGGCTGATTGATGAGGACGGGCTGGTTGATGAGGACGAGTTGGTTGATGAAGACGGGTTGATTGATGAGGACGGGCTGGTTGATGAGGACGGGCTGGTTGATGAGGACGGGCTGGTTGATGAGGGCGGGCTGATTGATGAGGACGGTTGGTTGATGAGGACGGGTTGGTTGATGAGGACGGGCTGGTTGATGAGGGCGGGCTGATTGATGAGGACGGTTGGTTGATGAGGACGGGTTGGTTGATGAGGACGGGCTGGTTGATGAGGGCGGGCTGATTGATGAGGACGGGTTGGTTGATGAGGACGGGCTGGTTGATGAGGACGGGTTGGTTGATGAGGGCGGGCTGATTGATGAGGACGGGTTGGTTGATGAGGACGGGCTGGTTGATGAGGACGGGCTGGTTGATGAGGGCGGGCTGATTGATGAGGACGGGCTGGTTGATGAGGGCGGGCTGATTGATGAGGACGGGTGGTTGATGAGGACGGGCTGGTTGATGAGGGCGGGCTGATTGATGAGGACGGGTTGGTTGATGAGGGCGGGCTGGTTGATGAGGACGGGCTGGTTGATGAGGACGGGCTGGTTGATGAGGACGGGCTGGTTGATGAGGACGGGCTGGTTGATGAGGGCGGGCTGATTGATGAGGACGGGCTGGTTGATGAAGACGGGCTAGTTGATGAGGGCGGGCTGGATGATGAGGACGGTTGGTTGATGAGGACAGGTTGGTTGATGAGTACGAGCTGGTTGATGAGGACGGGCTGGTTGATGAAGACGGGTTGGTTGATGAGGACGGGCTGGTTGATGAGGGCAGGCTGAATGATGAAGACGGGCTAGTTGATGAAGACGGGCTAGTTGATGAAGACGGGCTAGTTGATGAGGACGGGCTGGATGATGAGAACGGGTTGGGTGATGAGGACGGGCTGTCTTCTATCCTTCATGTAGCGCTGGGGTTCCGTTAAGGTTTTGCACAGTTTTAAAGGCCGGTCGCGCGTGTAAATCAAAGTTTAATGTACAGGCGGAGACGCAGGAATCCCGCTCTATGGAGCAGACTAGCTGCGTTTTATCGACCTCTGAGGTGTAAACTGCACTGACAGTTACGTAATAAAAGTGATGGAGAAATAATTGCAGCAAGCTAAACCTGCGCCGCATAAACACGAGTCTTGTCAACAAATTATCGAGGAATGAAATTACCAGGCGAGTCACAGCCACTTACACCTGGTCTGGATCACATTAACTAGTTTCTAATGATTGAGACAGTTGGTCATGGTTGTTAATAAGCATCTGGTTCATGAATCCAGCCTTTAAGGCGACTCTTAGATCGCAGACAGAGCGCTCAGGGACTTGGGTGAAGGGGGGTCGGGGAGACTCGATCAGGGCGTGTTGATATCAGCAAGTGCTGATCAGTACGAGTAAATCTCTTAGTATATACCTGGGACGGAGGATCAGATCTGGTACATAACTGAAGTCTATTAGGACAGTAGCATCAGGCCAGATGAATGTGTTTCGATTGGAAGAGATTGAGTTAAATAATTGTTAACAGCCCTCGCTCGCTCTCAAATACCTCTGCCACGTCTGTCAACACACCTACTACGCACCAGACGTGCAGCTGGCATGAAAAATAATATTAAGGTGGTGGACTGACTCCTGCTTCACATTCTTCCTCCTTGTTATAGCTCAACTTAGGTATGCAAATAGGGATAGATTCACCGGGTCTAATCTCTGCGTATTGTCCCAGAGTAAAGCGTATACGAGTAATCACTTATATACGCATATTAATGCCATTCAGTAATCAATTATATATACAAAATAAACATATACGATTGATCGAGAGAGTGAGAAGAACTGGGACAAGGCCCAGAGATTACTAAAACACTGATCGAAGTATGCGGACAAAAACCACATTTGAAAAATTAGAGAATGCTGAACGCGTTTCGGCTCAATTCGCCTTCA
>WNGS01163555.1:10249184-10266630 GCA_020271785.1 Procambarus virginalis
TTTTGAATATGCAGTGCTTTAAAATTGATGAATACGTCTTTGGTTCGGCCACCGCCTGGATGAGCCTAGCTAAGGGACAGGAAATGAAATCAAGTAAAGTAGGAGGAATGATCAAAACATGCAAGATACCTTGTGGTGTCAAGAAAGATGACACAGACAAATGTCTAGGATTTATTAAAGACAGAAGAGGATACGAATGGCAGCGAGCCTCGCGGGTAGGCTACAGGAATGTGAGAACGCATGTTTTAGCATGAGGAAGGTGAGGGGAAGTGGAATAACTTACAAAGGAAGACAACCGAGGCCAAAAACTATTCATAAATTTGAATGCAGACATGGCAAGAAACCAGAGGAGCTGTTGCAACTGAACAACAATAGTCCTATGCACAGTTAACAAATTTTAGAATAACTTGTACGCTATGAATTTACAGACAGTAAGTCACAATAACATGGCTGAAAATTAGTCACCTAAACCACCCATGTGAAAAACAAAGGAAATGTCGACAATTTGGTCCACATGGACCATTAGCAGCTCATGTACAGAGGTAAGTATATGATCTGAGGAATGCTAAATAATTATTTGCATCCTGTTATGCCTAAATTAGAAGATACAGCTGAAGGATATTTTCCTACACATAAAAACAAATAAATATATAAAGTCTGAAGATATTCAACCATATGGATGTATATCTCTAGTTAACCGGGACTTAACACCACCAAATTAAAGGCTAAAGTCTGGGAATATCAACTCCAGAAGCCATGCGGTAAAGCAGGCCGTCCTCCCGAGCGTTCCCAACATCACTAAACTGGTGTACTAAATTGCCGGAACCTAACCTACCCGAGGACCCACGAACACTGACAGCCTGTGCAAGACAATAAACGCAAACGAGAAAAAAATTGAGAAAGACGCCCTAAAATTATTAATAAGCAGAGGAAGATCACACAGGTTCGAGCCTTCCCACGAGAGGTAAGTGTTGACCAACACCACCAGGCTGCACCAGTAGCAACCGTGCAACAACAACAACTTGCAACTTTAAATAAAGGAGCCATGACACCACGAGCACAGCTGTAACGCTGTCAACACATGCAGCCTCCCTCTTCCCACCCTACTGTAACCACAGCTGTCCCCTCCACCCCACTACTGTAGCCACAGCTGTCCCCTCCACCCCACCATACTGTAACCACAGCTGTCCCCTCCACCCCACCCTACTGTAACCACAGCTGTCCCCCCACCCCACCCGACTGTAGCCACAGCTGTCCCCTCCACCCCACCATACTGTAACCACAGCTGTCCCCTCCACCCAACCATACTGTAACCACAGCTGTCCCCTCCACCCCACCCTACTGTAACCACAGCTGTCCCCTCCACCCCACCCTACTGTAACCACAGCTGTCTCCTCCACCCCACCCTACTGTAACCACAGCTGTCTCCTCCACCCCACCCTACTGTAACCACAGCTGGTCTCCTCCACCCCACCCTACTGTAACCACAGCTGTCTCCTCCACCCCACCCTACTGTAACCACAGCTGTCGCACCAACTGGGACACAGATGGTTTCCTGTACCCACAAGTCACCCCCCCCCCCCCACCAACCACACAATTTCTAACTTTTCATACTTTTCGACTAACTTTATCAGCTTCCTAGAATTATCAAGACTTATTACCCGGCTTCTTTATTCCTAGTTTGATGCGTGTCATTTAGAAGGGAAATTATCGAGACCATTAGATACTTAAATTGAGGCGACGTTGCATTGGCAAGCGGCGCTCTGCAAGAATGGTAAGTAGCAGCATATTATGCATGCTAAATAACAATGTTTTGCATGCTTCAACGTTGCAGATAGTTGACCTAATTAATGTGTGTACTTTGCATAAATTGCAAAGTGTATCACATAAAATGTATATATTTGTGAGTATGCATTATACATCTGGGGTATACATGTATAGTAGAGATATAGATATATATATATAGATATATATATATATATATATAGATATATAGATATATATATATATATATATATATATATATGCGAATTGTAAGTTTGGATTGCATATATGTATGTGACGCTTGCATATATGTGTGTGTGAGTGGCGTTTGGATGTAACTATATTCTTACACAAGATATATATATATATATATATATATATATATATATATATATATATATAGAGATACATATAGATAGATATATATATATATTATATATAGTATATACATATATATATATATATATATATATATATATATATATATCAATCTTTGGACAACAACAATATATATTTATATATATATTATATATATATATAATATATAATATATATATATATATATATAGATAATATATATATATATATATATAACTTTGGATAATATATTTTTATATATAAATATATATATATATATATATATATATATATATATATTATATATATATATATATATATATATATATATATATATATATATATATATATATATATATGAATGTATGTATGCATGTATGTTTGTATGTATGTATGTATTTATGTACGTTCCTAGCAACGTTCCAGGAGGAGCAATACCTCAGAATAATGATTCATTCTCAACATTCAAGTCACAATACTACATCATTATTCAAGGTTTCTTGATCAATTGTTTTGACTTCAAAATAAAAAGAGCGTAACTAGTCAAGATCAATCTCGATAAGCGAGGCCACGGAACCAAAAGTTGTCAAGCTCACTGCGCCTCAATATAAGAACGGAACATTAATTAAATTGAGCGTCTAGAAAGCGTTATAATTACTACTTCATGGAGAGATGTACGAGTCTTACTGTCTGACGATTTCACACACGCACACACGCACACACGCACACACGCACACGAAATATATACACGCAGCCAGAAACACATACCCAAACAGGCACGCAAATAATAATACACATGCAGTCAGAAACACAAATGCGCCAGCACACATAAACACATAGCACAAACACATGCAGAATGAAATACAATAGTAGAATACAGGGTTCTGGAGCTAGTTATCAATCCCAGCAAGCACAACTAGGAGAACGCCACTTGGTAAACACACTTACACACACACACACACATATATACACTGCTTATATATTTAAATAATTTACATATATATCATATATTTGTTCATAAAAAACATTGGATTAAATATAACTTTGGATATGATAGATCGGATACTCATAGATATGATAGATCGGATACTCATAGATATGATAGATCGGATCGGATAGATCATATGAGATATCTCCTGCGACGGGCGAGATCATATTAGACATTTTCCAGCAAGGATGAGAAGCTGTGAGACATCTCCCGGTAGATGAGGAAGTATGTGGGGCGCCTTACAGACCGTTAGAGATAATGTTATATCTCTCAACACATTTGAGATTATATTAGTCATCTTCCCGGACGTGTCAGCTCACATCACATTTTTCTGAACGCTTCATCTAATCTGAGAAACCCTTCTCTTCCTGCCAGATTATGTGAGACGTGGGAGATCATGTGAGATATCTCCTTACACGTGGCAGGCCAAGAGAGACAAGCTGCACGTGGCAGGCCAAGAGAAACATCCTGCACGTGGCAGGCCAAGAGAGACAAGCTGCCCGTGGCAGGCCAAGAGAAACATCCTGCACGTGGCAGACCAAGAGAAACATCTTGCACGTGGCAGGCCAAGAGAAACATCCTGCACGTGGCAGGCCAAGAGAAACATCTGCACGTGGCAGGCCAAGAGAAACATCTTGCACGTGGCAGGCCAAGAGAGACATCCTGCACGTGGCAGGCCAAGAGAAACATCCTGCACGTGGCAGGCCAAGAGAAACATCTTGCACGTGGCAGGCCAAGAGAAACATCCTGCACGTGGCAGGCCAAGAGAAACATCCTGCACGTGGCAGGCCAAGAGAAACATCCTGCACGTGGCAGGCCAAGAGAAACATCCTGCACGTGGCAGACCAAGAGAGAGACAACCTGCCCGTGGCAGACCAAGAGAGAGACAACCTGCCCGTGGCAGACCAAGAGAGAGACAACCTGCCCGTGGCAGGCCAAGAGAGAGACAACCTGCCCGTGGCAGGCTAAGAGAGAGACAACCTGCCCGTGGCAGGCTAAGAGAGAGACAACCTGCCCGTGGCAGACCAAGAGAGAGACAACCTGCCCGTGGCAGGCCAAGAGAGAGACAACCTGCCCGTGGCAGGCCAAGAGAGAGACAACCTGCCCGTGGCAGGCTAAGAGAGAGACAACCTGCCCGTGGCAGACCAAGAGAGAGACAACCTGCCCGTGGCAGGCTAAGAGAGAGACAACCTGCCCGTGGCAGGCCAAGAGAGACAACCTGCCCGTGGCAGACCAAGAGAGAGACAACCTGCCCGTGGCAGACCAAGAGAGAGACAACCTGCCCGTGGCAGGCTAAGAGAGAGACAACCTGCCCGTGGCAGGCCAAGAGAGACAACCTGCACGTGGCAGACCAAGGAGAGACAACCTGCACGTGGCAGACCAAGAGAGACAACCTGCACGTCTGATATGATACAGGACATTGCCCAACGCGTGCTTAACTGAATAATTATTTTCGAGAAGCTTGTCCAGGATAAATACTTGTAATTATTGGCCTGAGACAATACCAGAGAGGCGGAGGGCCTGTGTGTGCTCACCGTGTTGGGCTTGCCTAGTTGTGTCTACCTGCAGCAACACAGACCTCATGAACCCCGCCTGAATTTGCTGTACCTGGTTCATTCACACCTTTTGATTTTCCAGTACTCTCTAAAATGTACCTATTCGGGCTTGAAGCTGTGATTAGAGGTCACTTCTGTCAATTATACTATAGAGTTCGCTCCATTTCTTTACCACCCTCGTTGCACACGAATTTTCATATTCCACCTGTGCTCCCTTGTTCTGTTGTCACACGCTGGGAAAAGCTGTCTCCATTAACTTTGTCAATTTCCTTATTTAAAAAGTCTTGACAATTTAGCCTCTTGAGTTTCTCTATTCCCGTGACGCAATATTGAGTTATTTTACCCTGATCTCTCAACTCATCGTCTGGTACTAGTCTCTTTGCATATATTTGGACTTTCTTCATTTTCTTCTTGTGCTCTGCCAATTTCGGGTTCGATAATGGCACAGTATACTACGACTGGACCTACGTGCGCTCTATATAGTATTTTTCAAGATTGATGTTTTAGTTGTTGAATGCCATTGTTATGTTTACCAGTTTTACATATAATGGTGATGCTGTCTGTACATGTGACTCTGGTGTATGACCAGTGTTACATGTACACCCAAGTGCTTCTCCCGTTTGGATTCTTCCAATTACCTCTTTTCACATTTTTTAAATTCTTATTAATTTACAGCGTCATATACGATATATCGTCCTCAAGAAGATAGAATACGTATATCAGAAACAGTAATAGTCAAAACACTGAAACCTGCAGGAACCCTCCGGCTGTTTCCTCACCCACGACAACTACTGTCTCCTGCTTATGAGACACTCTCTTACCAAGTCTAGTGTTTCTGTCCTTGGCCTCTATGCTCGCCTATGTGCATTGATGGGCTATGTATACAATCATTTGGTTTGTCCTCGCCTCTACCTCACTCTCTCACAGAACTTCCTGGAGGAAAACTCTCGCCCTCCTATCGTCTCCCACTTGTCTTGCTTCCTGCCTAACCGCTTGGACTGGACGGTAGAACGATTGTCTGGCTTCATACAGGTCGGCGTTCAATCCCCCGTCCGTCCAAGTGCTTAGGCACTATTCCTTTCACCGTCCCAACTCAAATCCTTATCCTGACCCTTTCCAAGTTCAATATAGTCGTAATGGTCTAGTTTTTTCCCTGATACTTCCTTCTGTACTTCCTTGTCTTACTTCCTTCTGAACATCATCCTCACCTCCTCCAGCTTGGCAGTGTAGACGAACACACAAGTCGCTAGCACTCAGCCTATGTTATATCCTTAATGTCTACTTCACTCTGGGTTCATTCACAAGGTTTGTTAGCTGATCACCCTATCCTCCTCCACGCTTTTTTGTAATTTAATGTTATAAGAAGTACCTATTTCACCCACCACGTGTCGTTCCCACTATGGAGTGTACTCACCTAGTTGTACTCACAAAGTTATGTTCGTAGAGTAGAACATCTGCTCTTAAGTTCTGCCTTTCGACCTTATATGTAATGACTCATTTCACTCGTTTTCCATGTCATATATACATATTCCTGCTTCCCCAAAAAGCAGCCCGTAGCAGATGTCTAACTCCCAGGTACCTATTTATTGCTAAGGGAACTGGGCAGGTGAACAAAAATTTGCTCATTTGTTTCTACCTCGGCCGGAAATCGAACCTGGTCCCTTAGGACTACTACCCCCAAGGGCTGTCCACTCAGCCACGAGGCCCATCAGTGGTGTGTGTGTATTTGTGCACGCACGCACGTTAGCACGCACGCGTTTAGTAGATAAATTTTGTTCCGCTGATATCTCTGAAACCAGCCAAGCAAATTTAATGCAATTTGGCATGATTATTATCAGAGCCTAAGTCTAGACCTGATTCGATTTTGGTGAGTTTACCTTGCATATTATTGGGTAATTTGCATAATTATGCAAATACATACAGAGGATCCACTCAAGTTTTAGTTTTAGTTCTAAATGCAATGACCAGACTTAATTTAGATTTTACTTTAAGACTGAAACAACGTTCTCGTTTGCTCGTTACTCTTATTCAGTTCTGATTTATAAAATAATGACTGAGATTAGATATTTATTCTCAAGAAAATTAAGGTGATATATTTCCATTGCATTTTTAATATATTTCTACACATTAGGGGCAAACGATTTGATTTAACGGGATTTAGATTTGTATCTTAATCTTCGCTGTAACAGATTTACTGAGTGAACAGTGTGCAATGTTGACGAACAATGTGGCGCGCAAATAATGAACATAGTTTAAAGAAGCTGTGATAATATGTGAAATATGTTGAATGAAAAATATGAAAATGACTAACCAGTGTTCCATGAACGCGGCGTCTCACGGAACAACCTGATCCCTGAAGAACCACCAAGACCAGTGGAAATATTACTGAAGACAACACAAGTGATAATATTACTGAAGACAACACCAGTGATAATATTACTGAAGACAACACCAGTGATAATATTACTGAAGACAACACCAGTGATAATATTACTGAAGACAACACCAGTGATAATATTACTGAAGACAACACCAGTGATAATATTACTGAAGACAACACCAGTGATAATATTACTGAAGACAACACCAGTGATAATATTACTGAAGACAACACCAGTGATAATATTACTGAAGACAACACCAGTGATAATATTACTGAAGACAACACCAGTGATAATATTACTGAAGACAACACCAGTGATAATATTACTGAAGACAACACCAGTGATAATATTACTGAAGACAACACCAGTGATAAAATACTATGAACGTATCACAACAGAATTAAGTATTTCAATTTATGTTTAATGATTCGGTGGAGTCTCTCTACATGCTGATGTAGAGTTAAATACAGGAGTCACTCTACCGCTGATGTAAAGTTAATTACAGGAGTCACTCTACACGCTGATGTAGAGTTAAATACAGGAGTCACTGTACACGCTGATGTAGAGTTAAATACAGGAGTCACTCTACCGCTGATGTAAAGTTAATTACAGGAGTCACTCTACACGCTGATGTAGAGTTAAATACAGGAGTCACTGTACACGCTGATGTAGAGTTAAATACAGGAGTCACTGTACACGCTGATGTCGAGTTAAATACAGGAGTCACTGTACACGCTGATGTAGAGTTAAATACAGGAGTCACTGTACACGCTGATGCAGATATCCTGGACCGGACATAATTGCAGCGAGCTCTTAAGACACAATCGATCAGGAGAATGTGCAGTTAAGACATATCTGACGTAAGTTGAGTCCCGGCCAGCTGACGTCTCCCTCATACACTGTAGTCTTGACACCCACCCACAGCCCTGAGGACAGGTCAAGAGTGTGTGTGTGTGTGTGTGTGTGTGTGTGTGTGTGTGTGTGTGTGTGTGTGTGTGTGTGTGTGTGTACACACACACACACACACACACACACACACACACACACACACACACACACACACACACACACCAGGTAGTGATAATATTCCCAGGTAGCCCCCAGGTATTCCCAGGTAGCCCCCAGGCTACCTGGGGGCCAGGTAGCCTGGTGGATAGCGTGCAGGATTCGTAATTCTGTGGCGCGGGTTCGATTCCCGCACCCGGCAGAAACAAATGGGCAAAGTTTCTTTCACCCTGAATGCCCCTGTTACCTAGCAGTAAATAGGTACCTGGGAGTTAGTCAGCTGTCACGGGCTGCTTCCTGGGGTGTGTGTGTGTGTGTGTGTGGTGTGGGGAAAAAAAAAAAAAAAGTAGTTAGTAAACAGTTGATTGACAGTTGAGAGGCGGGCCTAAAGAGCAAAGCTCAACCCCCGTAAAATACAACTAAGTGAATACAACTAAGTGAATATAATAGGTGAGTACACACACACACACACACACACACACACACACACACACTCACACACACACACACCTCGTTTGAGCTACGAGGAGAGATTACGGGAATTAAACCTCATGTTGCTGGAAGATAGAAAAGTTACGAGGGGACATGATCACCACATACAAAATTCTCAAAGGAATTGATAGGGTAGATAAAGACATTTTTTAACACAAGGGGCATACGCAATAAGGGACACATGTGGAACTTGATTGCCCAAATGAGCCATAGAGACACTAGAAATAATTGTTTAATGTCAGAGTAGTTGACAAATGGAATGCTTTAGGAAGTGATGTGGTGGAGGCAGACTCTATACACAGTTTCAAGTGTAGATATGATGGAGCCCAATAGGCTCAGGAACCTGTACATCTGTTGACTGACAGTTGAGAGACGATACCAAAGAGCAATAGCTCAACCCCAGCAAGCACAACTAGGTGATTAGACACATACACACACACATTGAATAGTCCGCTAAGTTGCTGGAAATTATCAAAGTACCAAGTTAGAGACGAAACCCTATGAGAACCAGGCAGAAAGGCCTGAGGACTGGTTCCATACCGGTTCTGTCTTCTGAAGCCAACCCCGCACGGACAGTATCACCTGGGTAGGCCAACACCCCACCTGTGCCCCGGTACCCCCGCCCCCCGTGCCCCAGTACCAACATGTCCTCCTGTCCCCCAGTACCAACATGTCCTCCTGTGCCCCAGTACCAACATGTCCTCCTGTGCCCCAGTACCAACATGTCCTCCTGTCCCCCAGTACCAACATGTCCTCCTGTCCCCCAGTACCAACATGTCCTCCTGTACCCCAGTACCAACATGTCCTCCTGTGCCCCAGTACCAACATGTCCTCCTGTCCCCCAGTACCAACATGTCCTCCTGTACCCCAGTACCAACATGTCCTCCTGTGCCCCAGTACCAACATGTCCTCCTGTACCCCAGTCCCAACATGTCCTCCTGTGCCCCAGTACCAACATGTCCTCCTGTGCCCCAGTACCAACATGTCCTCCTGTGCCCCAGTACCAACATGTCCTCCTGTCCCCCAGTACCAACATGTCCTCCTGTGCCCCAGTACCAACATGTCCTCCTGTGCCCCAGTACCAACATGTCCTCCTGTGCCCTTGTGACCCAACACCCGTCCTATACAAATAGATCACAAAGGCGTCGTTCCCATTAGTTGCGGAAATATCAAGCATAAACATATTACGAAATATATCTAAAGAAACGCCAGGCCACAGTGCTGGGACAGGATGCCGGGAACCCTTGGGCCTCTACGAGCATGAAACTCTACTTTTAGAACAACCTTATCGTTTTTACACCTGGGAGCGAAGGTGCTGCTCTTATCCTTCTTGGCCCCTTCACGGGGAGTCATGCTGGCCATGGGTGGAAGGTAAGAAGGCTTTCATCAGCGTACCATTTGGTGGTTCCAGTGATCGCTGTCCCCCAAGATGCCTGGTCCTTGATTAACGACCTAATCAGCTAAGCTGTTAGTGCTTGTTCACAAACCGATTTAGCCCCACATCCCAGCTGGTCAGCTACGGCTGATAACGCTCCCTTTTGCACCCAATAAAGGGGTCTGGTAGTTATATCAATGGGGCCAACCAAAGACACGGGACCAAAGACACGAAACCAAAGAGCCAGAGCTCAACCCCCGCAAGCACAACTAGGTGAGTACACACACACACACACACACACACACACACACACACACACACACACACACACACACACACACACACACACACACACACACACACACACACAAAGGCTGTTGGGCCTGACAGAATCTCACCATGGATACTAAAGGAAGGTGCAGAAGCACTAAGTGTGCCACTCTCTATGGTGTATAACAGGTCACTGGAATCAGGAGACTTACCAGAAAGTTGGAAGACAGCTAACGTGGTCCCAATATACAAAAAGGGTGACAGGCAAGAGGCACTGAATTACAGGACAGTTTTCTTAACTTGTATACCATGCAAGGTGATGGAGAAGATCGCGAGGAAAAGGCTCGTAGAGCATCTGGAGGGAAAAAACTTTGTAACGCACCACCAACATGGGTTTAGGGATGGTAAATCATGCCTCACAGGTTTAATAGAATTTTATGACCAAGCAACAAAAATTAGGCAGGAAAGACAAGGGTGGGCCGACTGCATTTTCCTGGATTGCCAAAAAGCCTTTGACACAGTACCGCACAAAAGGCTGTTAAAAAAGTTGGAGCAACAGGCAGGATGACCTGGATAAACTGGAGGAATGGTCTAGAAAATGGCTGCTAAAGTTCAACTCGGGAAAGTGTAAGGTGATGAAATTAGGAGAAGGGAGCAGGAGGCTGAACACTATCATTTGGGAGGGGAAATCCTGCAAGAGTCAAATAGAGAGAAAGATCTGGGGGTTCATATCACACCGAACCTGTCCCCAGAAGCCCACATCAAAAGAATATCATCAGCGGCATATGCTAGACTGGCCAACATAAGAACTGCCTTTAGAAACTTGTGTAAGGAATCTTTGAGAACCCTGTGTACCACTTATGTAAGACCAATCCTGGAGTATGCAGCTCCAGCCTGGAGTCCATACCTAGTTAAACACAAGACAAAGTTAGAGAAGATTCAGCGGTATGCCACCAGGCTCGTCCCGGAACTGAGAGGATTGAGCTACGAGGAAAGGCTAAAGGAGCTGAACCTCACATCCCTGGAAAACAGAAGAGTAAGGGGAGACATGATAACCACCTACAAAATTCTCAGGGGAATTGACAGGGTGGACAAAGACAAACTCTTCAGCACGGGTGGGACACGAACAAGGGGATACAGGTGGAAACTTAGTACCCAGATGAGCCACAGAGACGTTAGAAAGAATTTTTTTCAGTGTCAGAGTAGTTAATAAATGGAATGCACTAGGAAGTGATGTGGTGGAGGCTGACTCCATACACAGTTTCAAATGTAGATATGATAGAGCCCAGTAGGCTCAGGAATCTGTACACCAGTTGATTGACAGTTGAGAGGCGGGACCCAAGAGCCAAAGCTCAACCCCCGCAAGCACAATTAGGTGAGTACACACACACACACACACACACACACACACACACACACACACACACACACACACACACACACACACACACACACACAATTTCAAATATAGACATGAAAGAGCATATAGGCTCGGGACCAGCTGACTGACTGTTGAGACACGGGACGAAAGCTCAAAGTTGAGAAAGAGTCGAAGCTCAATCCCCGCAATTATAATTAGGTGAGTACATACACACGTATATCTATCTATCTATCTATCTATCTATCTATCTATCTATCTATCTATATGAGGTACATTGTGTCATTATCATCTCATTGATAATAAATACTGTCGCCTTTAATTATAATTATGTAATCTCATTGATATATATATATATATATATATATATATATATAGATATATATATATATATATATATATATATATGTATATATATTATATATATAAATATATATATATATATATATATATATATATATATGTAAACATATATACATATATAATGTATAAATAAATAAATATATATATATATATATATATATATATATATATATATATATATATATATATATATAAACTGAAAGAAAACGGTAGGTTAAACATAAAAAACTTCTGTTTAAGGCAGTCGGAGCTGGCGACAAAACGGCTATTGCTCTCGTTGTAATTATTAATTCGACGATTTGGTAATTAAAGCGAACCAGCTCTGAGGTGCGGGTCATTAAGTCAAGTGTAGTAGCGGGCCCCGTTGTTTGGGACGGAGGCCCCTCACACCTGCTCTTGTTGACGGTGAATTCATGTGTAGCTGTTTACTAATATAGATACATGTTGTTTGTGTGTATGTGTGCGCGCTTTGTGTGTGTGTTGACATAAATCAATGTTGCAAAATCTTCCCTTATACTGTATTTGTAAATATCTTTACAAATATTTACGAATTTTTGTAATCATTACAGCCTTCTTCTGGTAATCAGAAATAAATACTGAAAAATACTTATAAGATAATATAAGGCGTATGTGGCAGGATAGGTTACAATTACAACTTTATTATGGAAATTCAAATGCAGCATTTGTAATTATTATGAATAACCAGAGTAGTGAGAGCGATGCCTTGACTAAGACGTGCATGCCTGGTCTACGCCTTCCTCTGCAACACCAGCCAGTCTCTACCCGTAGCAACATAAGATGCACCACCTCCAGCCTTTACTAAAAGATACCTCCATCATATCCAAAGTGATAAAAAAAACAGTTTGACGAGATCACAAAGAGGTCTTGGCTCATTGTGACAATCATCGCAGGCTACTGAGTAGTAAGTTAATGGCAGAAACACTTCTGAATTGTTCGATGATCAACCATTAATCATAGACCGATTATATCTGAGAGATGATCGTCACCGCATCAGTACGGTGGTCACGGTACTGTGTACGTTTAGGGGTGATCCTGGACGGCTTGGGTTCGAATCCTAGCCGGGTCAATTAGAGTTCTTAGTGATCTATGGCTTGCGTGTTCCTGCAGCTTTCTCATATATATATATATATATATATATATATATATATATATATATATATATATAAAAGTTTGTGAGGGTACCACCTCTGGTGCCAATGTGGGGACCCATAGCCTCGGAGAAGAAAATAAAACGTATTCAGAGGAGACCTTGTGGTTTCTCACTGAACACTAATATTTTCTTCTCCTACCACCCCCATTCTTTTGTATGTACACATATATATTTGCTTTATTTGAACTGTGTTACAAAAAGGAGTTACATATAGGTTACAGAGATGGTTATCATAGGTTGTCGAGTTCCTCCAGCTCCTCAGATGGCGGGCAGGAACCCTGGATGCAGTGCGCATTTCCCCTCTGTATCGCCACGCTGAGGCGCTGGAAAAGAAAGCTGGCAGCTCTAGGGTCCCTTGTTGTTTCAATGAGCCTAGAACCCAGTTCCTTCAAAAAACTGGTAGCACTTTTACCCCAGGCGCCGAGTGTCTCAGAAGCAATGGGGACAAAATTGTAGTGGTGATCAAGTTCTCTATACTTACGGGATTTGGCTGCTTCCCTGTGGGTGGCAGCGCCACCTGGTTGTGCAACACTGAGGTCAATGTAGGTGTTAGCCAGGGTTGATACGCACGTGTAGTCCCATACCAACTGCTTGCCATTCTTCCAGGGGTTCACTGTGATACCATCCGGGCGACCAATAAGAGCATCAGAGTTTCGGGGCGTTAGGTAACGAGGCTCTCTCTCGGCTGGGCATCCAGCTGTGGTGAGGCTCCTCTTGATGATGTCGTTAACTTCACTGTGCCTCGAGTGCCATCCTCCCGTGCTTTGGCAGAGTAGGCCATGGTGGCCGTACCTGTCAGCCACCACCTCGCCGCAAATACACCTATATCTGGTGTGGATTGGGGCAGCAAGGCGGAGGGCCACAGCAATTCGGAGGGCGTGTGGTGTGAGACGCGTGCCAGTTGCCGACATTGGGGTTGCTAACAGGAAATCCCCTGCATGAGGGGCTGCTACTGCTGTGAGGCGAGCAATGTCGTGCTGTGTTGATGCAGCACCCAGGCACTCTGCAGCAACTTTGTCTACAATGGGGCCATCCCAGCTGGATTGCCTGTGGGCTTTGGGGATGGTGGTTGAGGTGATGGGCCTGCACGAGAGGCCCACTCTGTGGCACAGCGTGTAAATTGGGATCATGTACACCTGCCAGCTGATGTAAGTGGGCAGGTAGAATTTCCTTCACAAGGTCGTCGGATGCTGATAAGGAGGACAGGAAGGCTGGAACAGCGATTTGCGTTGCTGTTCGAACTCCGAGGCCCCCAAGTCTTACGGGAAGAGAGGCTTGTTTCCACTGCAGGTCATCAAAGAGTCATCAAAATATATATATATATATATATATATATCAGTTGTATCTAGTCCTGGGGACCATTCAGGCTTGTTTGCATATATATAAGTGTGTGGGTACATATTACTTATCTTGACAAGCTATCTAAGCCCAATCGGTTACATACGTGTTCATATAATATCTCTAAATTACGTTGTTAGGTTATTAATAAATGACATATTGTTCAAAGGATTAATTAGCTGCATTAAAAATTAATTAATTGGACCAATAATTGCGTATATAAGTAATTAGACAAGTTGACCGGGTTGATCACTAGTCTGGGTCTCCTGAGTAGACTTAATCAGCAACTTGTCGAGCACTTGATCAGCTGGTTTGTAGGCTGGAACGTCAACTGGCTAACCTTCCAGTTTATTGATGGTTTACACTGATGGTTTATAGCGATGGTTTACACTGATGGTTTATAGCGATGGTTTACACTGATGGTTTATAGTGATGGTTTATAGCGAGTTTACATTGGTTTACAGTGATGGTTTACATTGATGGTTTATAGTGATGGTTTACACTGGTTTACAGTGATGGTTTACATTGATTGTTTACAGCGATGGTTTACAGTGGTTTACAGTGGTGGTTTACATTGATGGTTTACAGTGATGGTTTACATTGATGGTTTACATTGATGGTTTACATTGATGGTTTATAGCGATGGTTTACATTGATGGTTTATAGCGATGGTTTACATTGATGGTTTATAGCGATGGTTTACATTGATGGTTTACATTGATGGTTTATAGCGATGGTTTACATTGATGGTTTACATTGATGGTTTATAGCGATGGTTTACATTGATGGTTTATAGCGATGGTTTACATTGATGGTTTATAGCGATGGTTTACAGTGGTGGTTTATATTGATGGTTTACAGTGATGGTTTACATTGATGGTTTATAGCGATGGTTTACATTGATGGTTTACATTGATGGTTTACATTGATGGTTTATAGCGATGGTTTACATTGATGGTTTATAGTGATGGTTTACAGTGATGTTTACACTGACGGTTTATATTGCTGGTTTACATTGATGGTCAGTTAAGGAACAGGCCATTAGCAAGCTGTATGAGTGAAAAGAATGTTTCTTAACTGAGAGATAACTTGGTGAAGTGCTGAAGTGCAACTTTAGATATTTGTCTAATTATTTTGTTAGGTTAAGTGTTCGTAAGTGTCACGGCATGTAGGCTAATATTTACATGTTTGTGTGGTGGTCAATACACCTCTAATTAGTCATCCAAGTAGTTGGATAATTCTTTATTTAATAAGTTATTAGTTATCATGTTAACTAACATCACGTTATTATATATTAGCTCATATAGAATTTTATGATTAAGCCCATTTAGATTTAAGCTAACTTGTAAATCAGTTTGTTAATAAGATAGTGAAAGGAGCTCGGTGGTTGGTGGGGCTGGGGGTGTTCCGGGGGGGGGGGGGGAAGTGGGTGGTTAGTCGCGGGAAGGATAGGGATGGTACATGTGGTTGAGGGGGGGGGGGGCTGTGGGGCAGGGTTAGATGAGAATAGTGCATGGCAGGTCAGTGGCTCATGGCTTGGGAGGGGGGGGAGGAGGAGGAATGAATGGTTGAGTTACGCAGTAGCGAGGTTGAGTTACGCAGTAGCGAGGTTGAGTTACGCAGTAGCGAGGTTGAGTTACGCAGTAGTGAGGTTGGGTACACAGTAGCGAGGTTGGGTCCTGGACTCATCGGATAGGCTTGAAATATTCATAATTTTGTTCCAATTGTTTCAGGAGGGCAAGACCCGCGAGGCGCGGGGCTCGAACGACGCATTAGAGGGCGATGAATCATTCAGGGGCCAGCGTCGCCGACCCATCTAGAATTCACATAACTCTTGCCTAATTAGCATACACATGCAATTTTATTTAAGAAGATCCAATTATAGGTCATTATCCTCGTGTCCATTACAGCAATTGTGATGCATGCGACTGTCTGGAGCAGTGATGACCGGTGTACGGTCGTGGACGACGACTCCCGCACACCAGCGACCTGTCACGACACTACCACCACGACGGGTGACAGTGTCACCACCACCACGACGGGTGCCAGTGTCACCACCACCACGACGGGTGACAGTGTCACCACCACCACGACGGGTGCCAGTGTCACCACCTCCACGACGGGTGCCAGTGTCCCCACCACCACGACGGGTGCCAGTGTCACCACCTCCACGACGGGTGCCAGTGTCACCACCTCCACGACGGGTGCCAGTGTCACCACCACCACGACGGGTGCCAGTGTCACCACCTCCACGACGGGTGCCAGTGTCCCCACCACCACGACGGGTGCCAGTGTCCCCACCACCACGACGGGTGCCAGTGTCACCACCACCACGACGGGTGCCAGTGTCCCCACCACCACGACGGGTGCCAGTGTCACCACCTCCACGACGGGTGCCAGTGTCCCCACCTCCACGACTGCCTGCTGTACTATCCCTTCATTCCTGTGGGTTTTCTCTCTACCTACCTGAGTACCTAAATGGGCCGAAACGAAACACATACAAAACGACATCACTTTAAAACGCGGACGACACGTCTCAGCACAAACCTTGTCTCACGACGACACACAACACAAGCGACAAGTCTTAAATATCAAACGACACTAGCTAAACCCACCACAACGACCTCTACGAACTTTGGTTTGATATTTTGTAAAAGATGGAGCTTTAGTGGTGGCAGGCAACTGAACATGGGATGGGATCACCTGGCCGCGGGTCACAAGCAATTATCCGTGAAGCGGAACAACCATCCGTATGACAGAATTAACTATCCATATGACGCAATAACTATCCATAATTATCCGTGGGAATAGGTTAGCTAAAGTTGGTTTAGCATAGTCTACGTTAGGTTCGTACGGCAAAAAAAAAAGGTGGGGTTGTGAACCGTGCAATATAACTGTGTCTCCTGGGTTAGAGAAGAGCCTCTCTCCCGCCAACCTGAGGTAACGGGACCTTGTGCTGGCCATTATCTTAAGAGGGAGCGACGGCTCACCACAAGACGCATCTC
>WNGS01163555.1:10275949-10286712 GCA_020271785.1 Procambarus virginalis
CCATGCCAGCCGTGTCCCAACATCACACACTCATGGCAGCCTCGGGGTCCATCCACCATAAACCTGAGAGCGAGGGTCTCCGCGAGAGTCATGATGTAGTGTGATGGCGGCATATAAAGCTCCCCAATATGAGTATCGGGGTCCAAATGACGATGCCTCAGGCGCCGCAGAATGTCTGGGATGCCTCTCTGCTGGATGAATGACTTACATCCACTTCATTAGAATGTCCCGCCAGGGATGCTGGGACAGTCGTTTTCACTCCCTCCCCCCCCCCCACACCACACACAGGGGCCTCGTAGCCTGGTGGATAGCGAGCAGGATCGTAATTCTGTGGCGCGGGTTCGATTCCCGCACGAGGCAGAAACAAATGGGCAAAGCTTCTTTCACTACGAATGCCCCTGTTACCTAGCAGTAATAGGTTCCTGGGAGTTAGTCAGCTGTCACGGGCTGTTCCCTGGGGTATGTAGTGTGGAGAAAAAAAAGTAGTTAGTAAACAGTTGATTCACAGTTGAGAGGCAGGCCGAAAGAGCAAAACTCAACCCCCGCAAACACACTAGGTGAATACATTACACACACACACACATTAAACACACACACACACACACACACACACACACACACACATATATATATATATATATATATATATATATATATATATATATATATATATAATTTTTTAGAGCTGGGTTTGAGGCACGTGCATATATTACATCTGCCTCGGTGGCTCATTGTACTCTTAACAGCCGGGATAGTTTATGTTCTTGCAGTATTTGCATTTTGCTAGTCGTCACTGGTTCCTTGCTCCCCCTGTAAGACTCGTCTGCTAGTCTGCTCCCCGGTCCACCCGGAGCACCACCGCTCCCCGGGTCCACCCGAGCACCACCGCTCCCCGGGTCCACCCGGAGCACCACCGCTCCCCGGTCCACCCGGAGCACCACCGCTCCCCGGGTCCACCGGAGCACCACGCTCCCCGGGTCCACCCGGAGCACCACCGCTCCCGGGTCCACCCGGAGCACCACCGCTCCCCGGGTCCACCCGGAGCACCACCGCTCCCCGGTCCACCCGGAGCACCACCGCTCCCGGGTCCACCCGGAGCACCACCGCTCCCCGGGTCCACCCGGAGCACCACCGCTCCCCGGTCCACCCGGAGCACCACCGCTCCCCGGGTCCACCCGGAGCACCACCGCTCCCCACCAACCAACTTGTAAACGAAATGCTAAACCTCGACTGATCATGAACAAAAAGTTACGGCGCATGTCATTAAAATTTAGAGGCTATTTATGATAGTTTTGTTGCGTGTAAGACTCACTTTTATGGCTCCAGCGCGAACTTCTTAAGTGGGCGAGGCCGGCCGGGGTCTGGTGGAGACCGCGAGAGTGGTTAATGTGTGGTGGATATCGTGTCACCAGAAACTCCCGATAATTACCATTTAAACCCCATTTTACGTCGCCATTAGCTCGCTAGATATCACTCGTTTATTGGATAATCTACAGGATTTAGAGATGACCTGCATAACACTGTTGATGTGATGATAATGGCGAGATGCGGCCTTGTTGAGGTCAGTGACCTGCTGTGACCTTGGAGGTCAGTAGCGGCAGTAACCCTGCGGTAGAGTCAGTGTCAGTAGCGGCAGTAACCCTGCGGTAGAGTCAGTGTCAGTAGCGGCAGTAACCCTGCGGTAGAGTCAGTGTCAGTAGCGGCAGTAACCCTGCGGTAGAGTCAGTGTCAGTAGCAGCAGTAACCCTGCGGTAGATTTAGTGTCAGTAGCGGCAGTAACCCCTCGGTAGAGTCAGTGTCAGTAGCGACAGTAACCCTGCGGTAGAGTTAGTGTCAGTAGCGACAGTAACCCTGCGGTAGAGTCAGTGTCAGTAGCGGCAGTAACCCTGCGGTAGAGTTAGTGTCAGTAGCAGCAGTAACCCTGCGGTAGAGTCAGTGTCAGTAGCGGCAGTAACCCTGCGGTAGAGTTAGTGTCAGTAGCAGCAGTAACCCTGCGGTAGAGTCAGTGTCAGTAGCGGCAGTAACCCTGCGGTAGAGTTAGTGTCAGTAGCAGCAGTAACCCTGCGGTAGAGTCAGTGTCAGTAGCGGCAGTAACCCTCGGTAGAGTCAGTGTCAGTAGCGACAGTAACCCTGCGGTAGAGTTAGTGTCAGTAGCGGCAGTAACCCTCGGTAGAGTCAGTGTCAGTAGCGGCAGTAACCCTGCGGTAGAGTTAGTGTCAGTAGCGGCAGTAACCCTGCGGTAGAGTCAGTGTCAGTAGCGGCAGTAACCCTGCGGTAGAGTTAGTGTCAGTAGCAGCAGTAACCCTGCGGTAGAGTCAGTGTCAGTAGCGGCAGTAACCCTGCGGTAGAGTCAGTGTCAGTAGCGGCAGTAACCCTGCGGTAGAGTCAGTGTCAGTAGCGGCAGTAACCCTGCGGTAGAGTCAGTGTCAGTAGCGGCAGTAACCCTGCGGTAGAGTCAGTGTCAGTAGCGGCAGTAACCCTGCGGTAGAGTCAGTGTCAGTAGCGGCAGTAACCCTGCGGTAGAGTCAGTGTCAGTAGCGGCAGTAACCCTGCGGTAGAGTCAGTGTCAGTAGCGGCAGTAACCCTGCGGTAGAGTCAGTGTCAGTAGCAGCAGTAACCCTGCGGTAGAGTCAGTGTCAGTAGCGGCAGTAACCCTGCGGTAGAGTCAGTGTCAGTAGCAGCAGTAACCCTGCGGTAGAGTTAGTGTCAGTAGCAGCAGTAACCTGCGGTAGAGTCAGTGTCAGTAGCGGCAGTAACCCCGCGGTAGAGTCAGTATCAGTAGCGACAGTAGTAACCCTGCGGTAGAGTCAGTGTCAGTAGCGACAGTAACAACAACATAGGCAGAAAGAGTAGCAGATGAAGTACAAATTGTAACACTGCGGAGTAGACACCAGCTGGGGAGAGTACACCAGCTGGGGAGAGTACACCAGCTGGGAGACAGCTGACACAGGGACAGGAGACACCTGACACAGGGACAGGACACACCTGACACAGGGACAGGAGACACCTGACACAGGGACAGGACACACCTGACACAGGGACAGGAGACACCTGACACAGGGACAGGACACACCTGACACAGGGACAGGACACACCTGACACAGGGACAGGAGACACCTGACACAGGGACAGGACACACCTGACACAGAGACAGGAGACACCTGACACAGGGACACTCTACACTTGGTCATCAAACTCGTGTGCCGACCGGCTCGCTCTCTCTTGATAAACTTCCCAAACACCCAATTAACTAGATTATAATCACATGCAAGATGGGCGTCTATCATCATGCGCTCGTAAGGTCGACCAGAGACGGGTGTAGCGTCGACCAGAGACGGGTGTAGCGTCGACCAGAGACGGGTGTAGCGTCGACCAGAGACGGGTGTAGTGTCGACCAGAGACGGATGTAGTGTCGACCAGAGACGGGTGTAGTGTCGACCAGAGACGGATGTAGTGTCGACCAGAGACGGGTGTAGTGTCGACCAGAGAAGGGTGTAGTGTCGACCAGAGACGGGTGTAGTGTCGAGCAGAGACGGGTGACGTGTCGACCAGAGACGGGTGACGTGTCGACCAGAGACGGGTGTAGTGTCGACCAGAGACGGGTGTAGTGTCGACCAGAGACGGGTGTAGTGTCGACCAGAGACGGGTGTAGTGTCGACCAGAGACGGGTGTAGTGTCGACCAGAGACGGGTGTAGTGTCGACCAGAGACGGGTGTAGTGTCGACCAGAGACGGGTGTAGTGTCGACCAGAGACGGGTGTAGTGTCGACCAGAGACGGGTGAAGTGTCGACCAGAGACGGGTGTATTGTCGATCAAAGTAGAACGTACTGTCTGCCAGGGGTTGACGTAACGTCAGTCGTAGACGGCTTTGACATCGACCAGAGAAGAACGTATGGTCGATCAGAGACGTGAGTTTTCTCAGGCACATTATCAAATAGAAACGCAAATTCATCACCGAATTCAACGTCATCATCGTTAATTCAACACCATCAATGTTGATTCAACATCGAACTAGCGGCACTCTTTGATATTGTGGCACTTGGGTGAGGCTGACCTTCACGATGTTGCTTGACCAGAGGCTGGCACCATAGACGACCTCCAGTGTGCGCTTGGCTCTTGGATCTCGCTTATAAATACTGGTTTCCTAATGCTACGACTCCCGACCCTCTTGTGCTATGAAGCTTAAGTGATATTAACCGCCATTGCCTGATGCATGAATAGAGTGAAGCCTCCACTCTCATGCAATATGGAGTTATCTTTCACTACCTCATTCATTCCACTTATCTACTATGAAGAAATAGTTACTTGCGTCCCTCTGACTTACCTGGGGCGTCTGACACCACCTGCGTCCTCTACATGTACTCTACATGTGGAAGACAGAAGAGTGAAAGGAGACATGATCACTATCTACAAAATCCTCAGGGGAATTGACAGGGTAGACAAGGATAAACTATTCAACACTGGTGGTACGCGAACAAGGGGACACAGGTGGAAACTGAGTACCCAAATGAGCCACAGGGACGTTAGAAAGAACTTTTTCTTTGTCAGAGTAGTTAACAGGTGGAATGCATTAGGCAGTGATGTGGTGGAGGCTGACTCCATGCACAGTTTTAAATGTAGATATGATAGAGTCCAGTAGGCTCAGGTATCTGTACACCAGTTGATTGACACTTGAGAGGCGGGACCAAAGAGCCAAAGCTCAACCCCGAAAGCACAAATAGGTGAGTACATCCCCAGGAAACAGCCCGTAGCAGCTGTCTAACTCCCTGGTACCTATATACTGCTAGGTGAATAGGTGAACCAGGGTGAAAGGAACTGTACCCATTTTGTTTCTGCCTCTGCCGGGGATCGAACCCGGGCCCTTAGGACTACGTCCCCAGAGCGCCGTCCATTCAACCATGAAGCCCCCCCCCCCTAAGAGCCCCCTGTGTGTGTACTTACATAATTGTTCTTACCTAATTGTGCTTGCGGGGTTGAGCTCTGGCTCTTTGGTCCCGCCACTCAACTGTCAATCAACTAATGTACAGGTTCCTGAGCCTACTGGGCTGTGCGTGTGCGTGTGTGTGTGTGTGTGTGTGTGTGTATTCACTTAGTTGTATTTTACGGGGGTTGAGCTTTGCTCTTTCGGCCCGCCTCTCAACTGTCAATCAACTGTTTACTAACTACACTAACTACTTTTTTCTTTTTTTTTTCCCACACCACACACACACACACACACCAGGAAGCAGCCCGTGACAGCTGACTAACTCCCAGGTACCTATTTACTGCTAGGTAACAGGGGCATTCAGGGTGAAAGAAACTTTGCCCATTTGTTTCTGCCGGGTGCGGGAATCGAACCCGCGCCACAGAATTACGAATCCTGCGCGCTATCCACCAGGCTACCTGGCCCCCCCTGTGTAATTACCTAAGTGTAATTACCTAAGTGTAGTTACAGGATGAGAGCTACGCTTGTGGTGTCCCGTCTTCCCAGCACTCTTTGTCATACAACGCTTTGAAACTACTGACGGTCTTGGCCTCCACCACCTTCTCACTTAACTTGTTCCAACCGTCTACCACTCTATCTCTGTGTGTGTGTGTGTGTGTGTGTGTGTGTGTGTGTGTGTGTGTGTGTGTGTGTGTGTGTGTGTGTGTGTGTGTGTGTGTGTACTCACCTAATTGTACTCACCTAATTGTGCTTGCGGGGGTTGAGCTTTGGCTCTTTGGTCCCGCCTCTCAACTGTCAATCAACTGGTGTACAGATTCCTGAGCCTATTGGGCTCTATCATATCTACACTTGAAGCTGTGTATGGAGTCAGCCTCCACCACATCACTTCCTAATGCATTCCATTTGGCAACCACTCTGACACTAAAAAAGTTCTTTCTAATATCTCTGTGGCTCATTTGGGCACTCAGTTTCCACCTGTGTCCCTTTGTGCGTGTGCCCCTTGTGTTAAATAGCCTGTCTTTATCTACCCTATCAATTCCCTTCAGAATCTTAAATGTGGTGATCATGTCCCCCCTAACTCTTCTGTCTTCCAGCGAAGTGAGGTTTAATTTCCGTAGTCTCTCCTCGTAGCTCATACCTCTCAGCTCGGGCACTAGTCTGGTGGCAAACCTTTGAACCTTTTCCAGTTTAGTCTTATCCTTGACTAAATATGGACTCCATGCTGGGGCTGCATACTCCAGGATTGGCCTGACATATGTGGTATACAAAGTTCTGAATGATTCTTTACACAAGTTTCTGAATGCCGTTCGTATGTTGGCCAACCTGGTATATGCCGCTGATGTTATCCTCTTGATATGTGCTGCAGGAGACAGGTCTGGCGTGATATCAACCCCCAAGTCTTTTTCTTTCTCTGATTCCTGAAGAATTTCCTCTCCCAGATGATACCTTGTATCTGGCCTCCTGCTCCCTACACCTATCTTCATTACATTACATTTGGTTGGGTTAAACTCTAACAACCATTTGTTCGACCATCCCTTCAGCTTGTCTAGGTCTTCTTGAAGCCTCAAACAGTCCTCTTCTGTTTTAATCCTTGTGTGTGTATGTGTGTGTGTATGTGTGTGTGTGCGTGTGTGTGTATGTGTGGTGTATGTGTGTGTGTGTGTGTGTGTGTGTGTGTGTGTGGTGTGGGTGTGTGTGTGTGTGTGTGTGTGTGTGTGTGTGTGTGTGTGTGTGTATGTGTGCGTGCGCGCGTATGTATTTTGGGGAAACTCGATAGCTTGTAAGAAATGCGCATTAAACACAGCCTTCCTCCTGATGGCTGTGACTTCGTTATGTTTGATTCCCGCACCGGCAGAAACAAATGGGCAAAGTTTCTTTCACCCTGAATGGCCCTGTTACCTAGCAGTAAATAGGTACCTGGGAGTTAGTCAGCTGTCACGGGCTGCTTCCTGGGGTGTGTGTGTGTGTGTGTTAGTAAACAGTTGATTGACAGTTGAGAGGCGGGCCGAAAGAGCAAAGCTCAACCCCCGCAAACACAACTAGTGAATACACACACACACACACACACACACACACACTACATTCACCAAGCCGCCTATATGTTAGGGGACTCCGGCTGAGTGACGCGCTCTGGGGTCGTAGTCTAAGGGCCCGGGTTCGGTCCCAGGCAGAGGCAGAAACAAATGGGCAGAGTTTCTTTCGCCCTGTTCACCTAGCAGTAAAAGGTACCTGGGAGTTAGACAGCTGCTACGGGCTGTTCCTGTGTGTGTGTGTGTGTGTGTGTGTGTGTGTGTGGTGTGTGTGTGTGTGGTGTTGTGTGTGTGTGTGTGTTGTGTGTGTGTGTGTGTGTGTGTGTGTGTAATTACCTAAGTGTATGTTACAGGATGAGAGCTACGCTCGTGGTGTCCCGTCTTCCCAGCACTCTTTGTCATATAACGTTTGAAACTACTGTGACTACTGTGTGTGTGTGTAACATAAATATATCTGCGATAATAGGAAAATATAATTGTTAGAAAGGCGGGGTCCAAGAGCCAATAGCTCGATTCCACACGATCATAAATAGTAAATACACACACACACACAGGCTGCGAGCAGTTGTGTTTCATTCCATCTCATTATAAAGATCATATCGATCGTAGCATTACGCTATTCCGCTCTTCTCCCCTTTCCTGTTGCCTATCCCATTTCCCTCCCCAACTCCCCCTTGGCTGCTGGTCGTCCAGCAGAGCTACACAGCCACCAAGCGAGACACA
Source organism: Procambarus virginalis (assembly GCA_020271785.1). Classification (NCBI taxonomy): domain Eukaryota; kingdom Metazoa; phylum Arthropoda; class Malacostraca; order Decapoda; family Cambaridae; genus Procambarus; species Procambarus virginalis. The sequence goes on from WNGS01163555.1 coordinate 10,283,627, forward strand.
CAGCCGGCCATCAGAGGACACAGGCGTGAGAGCCGGGTGTAAAGGCCTGCAAGAACACCGGACCATCCTCTTAGTGGAGCGCATCCGTGTGCAAGTACTGCCGTATTAGCGGACCACATTCGTCTTTGTCATTTTTCAAAGCTATGACTCGCGACCGGGGTGTTTCATTCACTTCAAACCCGAACTGCGTGTGCGTGCGCGTGTGTACGCACGTATTTATGCCTACGGGGAAGAAAGTACTTCAAATCCTACCTTTTCCAACTGTTGGGTTTTAATGCGACGCCCACCCCGAACTACATGTCCTATCATATGCGGGGATTTTGTAAATGTCTATATCGCCTAGCCCTTGTCGGTCAATTCACGTACTCACGCTCAGACCTTTCAATTAGTAGACCGGCTTCTTGTTCAGTTATAATTTCCCCACAGACCACCACAAAAAGATGCCCTTCTCCCTACTTCTCGATCGGGCTCTCCCATGACTCGCTCTGTCCCTAGATTCATTTGCAAACTGTAGCACCAAACACGACACAGCCACACCCACACACGACCACCAGCACACAGCACACACCACACACACCACACACACACCCACCCACACTACACAACCACAGCTACACATCTCCACACACATGAAATGCACACCCTCTAATCGCACACATGACACCATAGTGGCAGTTTGGAATCGCTGTAGCACCACCTACGTGAGCAAGTCCTAGGATGCATGCCTACACCTCGCGTAGCTCATCTAAAACTTCGAAAGGTTCGAAGTTTGCAAGGAGGCTAGAACAATAATTACCGAGGAATGGAATAGTCGTGGAAAGTTAAGGTTGCAGAACTAGACTTGACGATAAGAACAGAATGTCCAGGAAAAACAATCTTGAGTAGCCAAAATAGAGCATTGGAACAATGAAATAAACTCAACGATCAGGTGTAAAAGAGCAAGACTCACATTCAGAATTTTAAAGAAAATATGACGAGAAATATATCAGGAGTCATTTCATTAGACAATCGTCGGCATGAAAGGCGGGATCCAAGAAGTAGAGGTGGGTCCCGCGGGCACAGTAGTACACACGCCAACACGGTCCACCTCATCAACCACTCAACAAGTACTGTACTATGTAGTGCCTCGTCATTAACACAACATTAGGTGGTGTTGAGGCTGCTTCAACCACTGACACCATTCCGCTCATCAGCCGCTAACCTCCGGGAATATTTATATGAACTTTTGTTCCCAGGTCGTCCTCCTACCTTCCCCCCCTTCCCCCATGGTGACCCCGCCACCATCACTACAGCCCCCGCCACCATCACTACAGCCGCCACCACCATCCCTAGCCGCCGTCACTATCACTACAGCCGCAGCCACCATGCCCAGCCGCCGCCACCATCACTACAGCCGCCGCCACCACCCCAGCCGCCGCCACCATCACTACAGCCGCCGCCACCATGCCCAGCCGCCGCCACCATCACTACAGCCGCCGCCACCATCACTACAGCCCCCGCCACCATCACTACAGCCCCCGCCACCATCACTACAGCCCCCCGCCACCATCACTACAGCCCCCGCCACCATCACTACAGCACCCGCCACCATCACTACAGCCGCCGCCACCATCACTATAGCCGCCGCCACAAATCACTACAGCCGCCGCCATCATCACTATAGCCCCGCCGCCACCATCACTATAGCCGCCGCCACAAATCACTACAGCCGCCGCCATCATCACTATAGCCGCCCGCCACCATCACTACAGCCGCCGCCACCATCACTATAGCCGCCGCCACAAATCACTACAGCCGCCCGCCATCATCACTATAGCCGCCGCCACCATCACAATAGTCTCCACCACCATCACTATATCCACCACCACCATCCCCAGCCGCCGCCACTATCCCCAGCCGCCGCCATCATCACTACAGCCGCCACAACCACCATCACTATAGCCACCCACCACCATCACTATAGCCACCACCACCATCACTATAGCCACCACCACCATCACTATAGCCACCACCACCATCACTATAGCCACCACCACCATATATTGAGGTAATATCTGAGATGATTTCGGGCTTTTAGTGTCCCCAGGGCCCGGTTCTCGACCAGGCCTCCACCCCCAGGAAGCAGCCCGTGACAGCTGACTAACACCCAGGTACTATTTACTGCTAGGTAACAGGGGCATAGGGTGAAAGAAACTCTGCCCATTGTTTCTCTCCGGCGCCCGGGAATCGAACCCGGCCACAGAATTACAAGTCCAGCGTGCTGTCTCCTCGGCCGACCGGCTCCTTCACATACACCTTCACTACACCATCACTACAACCGCCACCACCATCACTACAGTCACCGCCACCATCACTATATCCACCACCATCACCCAAGCGCCGCCACCATCCCCGCCGCCGCCACCGTCCCCAGCCGCCGCCTCCATCACTTCAGCTGCCGCCACCATCACTTCTGGCCGCCGACACCATCCCCAGCCGCCGCCACCATCCCCAGCCGCCGCCACCATCACTACAGTTGCCACTAACACTGGACACACCATCACCATCAACCACTCCTCCCAGCAACACCACCACATCACCTCTCATCAACTACTAACGCCAACACCACCACCGACCACCAGGAGAGAGTTAATCAACATGGCCCAAAAAACGTCACTAATTAATCCGCAATGCCGTGATTATGAGGAAGGCTGCAGGTCTCAACAGTGTGATCCAGACGCTTGCCATAATGTTAAAGCCAGTTGCCCCCCGGACAGCCTCGCACTCACCCTCTGATGCACAACAGTAATGATCGACTGGCACCAAATGGCAAATGAGACGAGAAGGGGCACTCCTCACAGCGCACTCACTCACCTGGGATACGCGTGAGGGCCCCTTCTATACCTGACAAAAATGTGCTCTCTATGACACCCGGTGAGATGAGAAGATATGCTGGCGCAAAAAAAAAGAAAATAATATGCATATGTTCACCACACGAGAGAAGAGCTTAGGCACAAGTTGGGAGAGAGAGCTTCAGGGGCGAAGCAAGGGATGCATTAGTTATATTTACAAGTGTGCTTCGTGTAATGAAATCGTTGGTGATGTGG
>WNGS01163555.1:10286737-10304237 GCA_020271785.1 Procambarus virginalis
ATCAAGTAACAACGTTACGTGAGGACATATTCATGTGCACCGTGGTAGAACAGCGAGCGCTGCTACTTGTGGACAGCTGAGTGTCCACAATGCGCATTTTCGTTCTGCGTCATCTGCAGAACAGGAAACTCAAACGAGTGGTTGTCGCTACGCCCAGGAATCTAGCTAAACCTGCCACGCCAGGTTCTTGCTAATTATTAAATAGTGCATCACAGAGGAGACATTCCATCATAGAGGCTCGTGTGCTACCGCTGTCGTAACCCTCACCATTACCTGGTTTCTTACTTCCATTGCGGAACGAGTCCACGCAGCAGCAGCAACTGCAAAGGTTAAGTTATCTGCGCATATTTGGCGAACTGGCCCCGGGACCCAGCTTCTGTCAGTTTTTCCCGAACGGCCATAAAAGGGAGATTTACTTCACAACGAGTCTACGAAAATAATGTCTTATTCATAATTATATGTCTCAGCTTTTACTGACAACATTCTGACCAATGTTTCCAGACAGCTAAATGGGCCGTGCCACAGAATACGAGTCCTGCGCGCTATCCACCAGGCTACCAGGCCCCTGAGTTTACTCACCTATTTGTACTCACCTAATTGTGCTTGCAGGGGTTGAGCTTTGGCTCTTTGGTCCCGCCTCTCTGTGTATGGAGTCAGCCCCCACCACATCACTGCCTAATGCATTCCATCCGTTACTACTCTGACACTGAAAAAGTTCCTTCTAACGTCTCTGTGGCTCATGTGGGTACTCAGTTTCCACCTGTGTCCCCTTGTTCGCGTCCCACCAGTGTTGAATAGTTTGTCTTGTTTACCCGGTCGATTCCCCTGAGGATTTTGTAGGTTGTGATCATGTCTCTCCTTACTCTTCTGTCTTCCAGTGTCGTAAGGTGCATTTCCCACAGCCTTTCCTCGTAACTCATGCCTCTTAGCTCTGGGACTAGTCTAGTGGCATACCTTTGGACTTTTTCCAGCTTCGTCTTGTGCTTGACAAGGTACGGGCTCCAAGTGTGTGTGTGCGTGTGTGTGTGTGTGTGTGTGTGTGTGTGTGTGTGTGTGTGTGTGTGTGTGTGTGTGTGTGTGTGTGTGTGTGTCCCAATATTATCTGAGTTATTCTAACTAATACTTCTAGTTATTCGGTGCCAGTACCGAATAACTAAATGAAGTATTAAATCTTGAAAGATGCAGAAGGAAAATCCACTGGCTGTGAGAACACAAGAAGATTTGAGGAACACATCAAAGCGGGTTCCGTTGGCGAGTAAGAACGCTAGAAAGCTTAGAGGAACACACCAACTTACGTTTGTGCTGTGCTTCCAACAAGTCCACACGAATAATTCATCGTACAGTATTTTGACGTCAAAATCTTTAGCGTCAAAATTTGATGTACTACAAACCATAGCTCCTCGCAAAATTGACGGGTCGTTATGTTTTTTATGCGTGGCTCCATCGGTTAGGTTAGGTTAGGTTAGGTTAGGTTAGGTTAGGTTAGGTTAGGTTAGGTTAGGGTAGAGTAGTACATCATTTTTGTGACATTGTGGCAGCTGGTGAGGACGGGCTGTGCTTCAGTACCCGGGGGCAGATCATATCTTGAGGTTATCTTGAGATGATTTCGGGGCTTTAGTGTCCCAGCGGTCCGGTTGTCGACCAGGCCTCCACCCCAGGAAGCAGCCCGTGACAGCTGACTAACACCCAGGTACCTATTTTATTGCTAGGTAACAGGGGCATAGGGTGAAAAAAACTCTGCCCATTGTTTCTCGCCAGCGCGCGGGATCGAACCCGGGACCACAGGATCACAAGTCCAGTGTGCTGTTCGCTCGGCCGACCGGCTCCCCTGGTCATGGTCTTGTCCGCGGGAGACCTGCCCCGGGCCCCTCACCACACCGGGCCCCTCACCACACCGGGCCCCTGGCCCCTCACCACACCGGGCCCCCGGCCCTCACCACACCGGGCCCCTCACCACACCGGGCCCCTCACCACACCGGGCCCCTGGCCCTCACCACACCGGGCCCCTGGCCCCTCACCACACCGGGCCCCTGGCCCCTCACCACACCGGGCCCCTCACCACACTGGGCCCCTGGCCCTCACCACACCGGGCCCCTGGCCCCTCACCACACCGGGCCCCTCACCACACTGGGCCCCTGGCCCTCACCACACTGGGCCCCTGGCCCCTCACCACACCGGGCCCCTGGCCCCTCACCACACCGGGCCCCTCACCACACTGGGCCCCTGGCCCTCACCACACCGGGCCCGGGCCCTCACCACTCCGGCCCCTGGCCCTCACCACACTGGGCCCCTGGCCCTCACCACACCGGGCCCCTCACCACACCGGGCCCCTGGCCCTCACCACACCGGGCCCCTCACCACACTGGGCCCCTGGCCCCTCACCACACCGGGCCCCTCACCACACCGGGCCCCTCACCACACCGGGCCCGGGCCCCTCACCACACCGGGCCTGGCCCTCACCACACCGGGCCCGGGCCCCTCACCACACCGGGCCTGGCCCTCACCACACCGGGCCCGGCCCCTCACCACAAAGGGCCCCTCACCACACCGGGCCCCTCACCACACCGGGCCCGGCCCCCTCACCACACCGGGCCTGGCCCTCACCACACCGGGCCCGGGCCCCTCACCACACCGGGCCCCTTACCACACCGGGCCCGGGCCCCTCACCACACCGGGCCCCTCACCACACCGGGCCCCTCACCACACCGGGCCCCTCGCCACACCGGGCCCTGGCCCACACCACACCGGGACCCTCACCACACCGGGCCCCTCACCACACCGGGCCCCTCACCACACCGGCCCCTCACCACACCGGCCCCTCGCCACACCGGGCCCTGGCCCACACCACACCGGGACCCTCACCACACCGGGCCCCTCACCACACCGGGCCCTGGCCCTCACCACACCGGGCTCACCACACCGGGCCCCTCACCACACCGGGCCCCTCACCACACCGGGCCCCTCGCCACACCGGGCCCCTCACCACACCAGGGCCCCTCACCACACCGGGCCCTGGCCCTCACCACACCGGACCCCTCACCACACCGGGCCCCTCACCACACCGGGCCCCTCACCACACCGGGCCCTGGCCCTCACCACACCGGACCCTGGCCCTCACCACACCGGGCCCTGGCCCTCACCACACCGGGCCCCTCACCACACCGGGCCCCTCACCACACCGGGCCCTGGCCCTCACCACACCGGGCCCTGGCCCTCACCACACCGGGCCCCTCGCCACACCGGGCTCTGGCCCTCACCACACCGGGCCCCTCACCACACCGGGCCCTGGCCCTCACCACACCGGGCCCCTCACCACACCGGGCCCCTCACCACACCGGGCCCCTCGCCACACCGGGCCCTGGCCCTCACCACACCAGGCCCTGGCCCTCACCACACCGGGCCCCTCACCACACCGGGCCCTGGCCCTCACCACACCGGGCCCTGGCCCTCACCACACCGGGCCCCTCACCACACCGGGCCCCTCACCACACCGGGCTCTGGCACTCACCACACCGGGCCCCTCACCACACCGGGCCCCTCACCACACCGGGCCCCTCACCACACCGGGCCACTCACCACACCGGGCCCCTCACCACACCGGGCCCTCACCACTCCGGGCCCCTCACCACACCGGGCCCGGACCCTCACCACACCGGGCCCCTCACCACACCGGGCCCTGGCCCTCACCACACCGGGCCCCTCACCACACCGGGCTACTCACCACACCGGGCCCCTCACTACACCGGGCCCTGGCCCTCACCACACCGGGCACCTCACCACACCGAGCTCCTCACCACACCGGGCCCCTCACCACACCGGGCCCCTCACCACACCGGGCCCTGGCCCTCACCACACCGGGCCCTGGCCCTCACCACACCGGGCCCTGGCCCTCACCACACCGGGCTCCTCACCACACCGGGCCCTGGCCCTCACCACACCGGGCCCCTCACCCCACCGGGCTCCCCACCACACCGGGCCCCTCACCACACCGGGGCCTCTCACCACACCGGGCCCCTCACCACACCGGGCCCCTCACCACACCGGGCTCCTCACCACACCGGGCCCCTCACCACACCGGGCTCCTCACCACATCGGGCTCCTCACCACACCGGGCCCCTCACCACACCGGGCCCCTCACCACACCGGGTCCCTCACCACACCGGGCCCCTCACCACACCGGGCCCCTCACCACACCGGGCCCCTCACCACACCGGGCTCCTCACCACACCGGGCCCCTCACCACACCTGGCCCCTCACCACACCGGGCTCCTCACCACACCGGGCCCCTCACCACACCTGGCCCCTCACCACACCGGGCTCCTCACCACACCGGGCCCCTCACCACACCGGGTCCCTCACCACACCGGGCCCCTCACCACACCGGGCCCCTCACCACACCGGGCCCCTCACCACACCGGGCTCCTCACCACACCGGGCCCCTCACCACACCTGGCCCCTCACCACACCGGGCCCCTCACCACACCGGGCCCCTCACCACACCGGGCCCCTCACCACACCGGGCCCTGGCCCTCACCACACCGGGCCCCTCACCACACCGGGCTCCTCACCACACTGGGCCCCTCACCACACCGGGCCCCTCACCACACCGGGCCCCTCACCACACCGGGCCCCTCACCACACCGGGCCCCTCACCACACCGGGCCCCTCACCACTCTCTACCACCATGGCGGCGTTTTTATGAAGGAGCGAAGATCATTGTTGACGCTTCGTGTGTGATTACATATTTGTGGCTGCCGGATCGAGCTCTAGCTCTTGGACACCGCTTTTCTTGGCGTTGGTTGTCTAATGCAATGACTCCCTAAACTCGCTGTGTGTGTATTCACCTAGTGGTGCTTGCGGGGGTTGAGCTCTGCTCTTTCGGCCCGTTTCTCAACTGTCAATCAACTGTTTCTACTGCTACCATTTTTTTCACACACACACACACACACACACACACACACACACACACACACACACACACACACCACACACACCACACACACACACACACACACACACTCAGGAAAGATTTCCTGAGACCTGGAACTTCAAGAACAACAGGTCATAGATATAAACTGGCTAAACACAGATGCCGAAGAAATATAAGAAAATTCACTTTCGCAAACAGAGTGGTAGACGGTTGGAACAAGTTGGGGGAGAAGGTGGTGGAGGCCAAGACCGTCAGTAGTTTCAAAGCGTTATATGACAAAGAGTGCTGGGAAGACGGGACCCCACGAGCGTAGCTCTCATACTGTAACTACACTTAGGTAATTACACTTAGGTAATTACACACACACACACCACAAAACAGCCCGTGACAGCTGACTAACTCCCAGGTACCTATTTACTGCTAGGTAACAGGGCATAGAGTGAAAGAAACTCTACCCATCGTTTCTCTCCGGCGCCCGGGATCGAACTCGGGACCACAGGATCACGTATCCAGCGTGCTGTACGCTCGGCCACCGGCTCTCCATGTGTGTGTGTGTGTGTGTGTGTGAGTGTGTGTGTGTGTGTGTGTGTGTGTGTGTGTGTGTGTGTGTGTGTGTGTGTGTGAGCGAGGAGTGAGTGAGAGCATCTGCTCGAGTTTTAAGCCCAGGTAGCTTGCCCACCATGAAAAGTCTCACCTTTCACATGTTTCCTCCACTGGTTCTTCTTTTATTGAACTTGATTCTTAATTCTCGTTTTTCCAGTTTTGCCTTGGACGCACCTGGCCGCCAGTTGACCCCTAGTCTCTTGCAGCAGTACTGTGTGTGTGTGTGTGTGTGTGTGTGTGTGTGTGTGTGTGTGTGTGTGTGTGTGTGTGTGTGTGTGTGTGTGTGTGTGTGTGTGTGTGTGTACATACACTCACACACGTATAGGTGTTTGTATTTACTATTTGTGTCTGCAGAATCAAGCTATTAGCTCTTGGACCCCACCTTTCTAACTAATTATATTTCTCCTCTAATATGTCTACTACATATATTTCTGTTACACATAAACATCACCAGGAAGCAGTCCGTAGCAACTGCCTAACTCCCAGGTATCTATTTACTGCTAGGTGAACAGGGGCACTAGGGTGAAAGAAACTATGCCCATTTGTTTCTGACTCTGCCGGAGATCGAACCCGGGCCCTTAGGACTACGACCCCTCAGAGCTGGACAGCGCAGTCTGTCCACGTACGTGGATAATGTTCTGGATACGGTGGTGTTTGGAGCACCATACTATCTAAGGTTCGAATCCTTCACGAAGTTGAGTTCTTTTAGTTATATATATATATATATATATTATATATATATATATATATATATATATATATATATATATATATATATATATATAAATTATATATCCATATGAGGGATTGGGAGGGGAAAGAAAGAAGATATATCAGCCGCAAGATAAGTAAGATGTATACTAGGATTGGTCTTACATATGTGGTATACAAGTTTGTAAATGATTCCTTTCCCAAGCTCCCGAAGGCAGTTCTGATGTTAGGCAGCCTCGCATTCACCGCTGATGATATTATTTTGAAGTGGGCTTCAGGAGTCAGGCTCAGCAAGATATCATCTCTTAGATCTTTCTCTCTGCCGGTATCGTGGAGGACTTCATCTCCCATTCGGTACTCTGTGTCTGGCCTCCTGTTCCCTCCACCTAGTTTCCTTTCCTTACATTTACTTCGGTTGAACTTTAGTAGCCATTTGTTACACCTTTCCTTCAGTTTGTTTAGGTCTCTTGCTGTTATCCTCGGTCTTAATCCTCCTCATAATTTGTGCATCATCAGCAAACATTAAGAGGAGCGAATCCATACCCTCTGGAAGATCATTTACAGAAATGATTTCCTGTCAAAAACAGGAGAGTTCCAAGGACTGAGCCCTTTAGGATTCCACTGGTGTTTCCTTGTTACTGGGACCTCACCCCTCACAGTGACTCGTTGTCTTCTGTTGCTTAGGTGCTCCCTTATTCAATGGAGTACCTTCCCTTTTACTCCTGCCTCCATCTCCAGCTTGTGCACTAGTCTCGTATGGGGAACTTTGTAAAAGGCTTTCTGGGAATCCAAAAATATGCTGTCTGCCCATCCCTTCTCTTTCTTGCCTGATTTTTTTGTTGCTTGGTAATAGAATTCCATCAATCCTGTTAGGCAAGATTTGTTATCCCTGAACTCATGCTGATGATGTTACGAAGTTCTTTTGCTCCAGATGTTCTATTAGTTTTACTTCGCACAATCTTCTCCATAATCTTGCATGGTATGCAGGTTAGGGACTCTGGCCTGTGGTTCGGTTCATCCTGTCTGTCACACTTCTTGTATATCGGGACTACATTAGCCGTCTTCTAAATTTTTGGCAGTTCTCCTGTTACCAGTGATTTGTTATATACGGGTATGTGTGCGCGCGCGCGCGAGTGTGCGTGTGTGTATGTGTGTGTATGTGTGTGTGTTGATCTTCCGTCAGTTTCCAGACTGTGGGGCGCATTATGTCAACATCGGCGGCTTAGCATTTTCAACAGGAGGTGCCATATTTGCATACTACTTAAGCTCAGAACTTAAGCTACATTACGGCTCTCCAAAATCCTAAAAGGTCACTGTTGACAAAATATATTAAGTGAACTTGATTGTATTGTGTGCTCTCAACCTCACCCCGTACACACACGTACGCACACACACACACACACACACACACACACACACACCACACACACACACCACACACACACACACACACACACACACACACACACACACACACACACACACACACACAACACACACACACACACACACACACACACACACGCACACACACACACACCACGCACACACACACACACACACACACGCCACACACACACACACACACACCTAAGCGGGAGAAAACGGGAAGGATGGGGTGATGAGCGCGAGTGAAAGCAGTCTGGGTGTAGAGTCGAGAGAGGGAGCATGTCTTGCACGGGACCCTCCTCTGTGTCTCGAGCAGCAGGGGAAGATCTGGTGGTGGCCGCGTTGATGTAATTATGTTGACCCGTTGATGTCCTGTGGGTGTTTATGGTGGCGGGGTACACACTATAGCAGCTAATGACGAGTGGTTGTCAACGGTGAAATCATTTCTAACGTTAGTAGTGACTTACACAAATGGTAACGACAAACGTCAGTAGGTTAAGTGTCTAACAAAGGTATGAAGCTGGTTCCGTAAGGCTAGGTGTATTTTATTACTGTTAAGTGGGTCGTATTTAACAACGGTCGTACTCGTATCTAACTGGGTAATAGGAATAGTTGGGTAGTTGGCATGTCTAACAAGGGTAGTTGGCATGTCTAACAAGGGGAATTGGCATGTCTAACAAGGGAAGCTGGCATGTTTAAAAAGGGTAGTTGGCATGACTAACAAGGGTAGTTGGCATGTTTAACAAGGGTAGTTTGCATTTCTAACAATGGTAGCTGGCATGTCTAACAAGAGTAACTGGTATGTCTAAGAAGGGTAGTTGGCATGTCTAACAAGGGTAGTTTACATGTCTAACAAGGGTAGTTTGTATGTCTAACAAAGGTAGTTGGCATGTGTAACAACGGGCAGCTGGCATGTCTAACAAGGGTAGTTGGCATGTGTAACAAGGGTAGTTGGCATGTCTAACAAGGGCAGCTTGCATGTCTAACAAGGGTAGTTTACACGTTAGGAGACAGGTGTTTCTAACAGGCATGACTGAAGAAGGGCAGTAGGCGTGTCCGGCAAGAGCAGGCACGCCTAGTGAGAGGCGCCTAAGACCAGCAGGAAACACTTCACATAAAGTTATGTGCTTACCAAGTGCGTAAGTCGCGACTAACAGAGGTAGAACTATCCAATAACAGTCAACCAGTTCCCTGATTGATACAAAGTACTATTAATTAACACAGCCAATTCTCACCCGCCATTTTTCCTATCGCTCTTTCCATCATTACCAACAAATATCTAACGCATGTTTTTGCTAATTGTGCATAAAGAAAAAAGATAAAATAAATGAAGCGAAATCATTTTAAACGCGTTCAACAAAGTGAGAGTAAACTTGTTGCTCATCACCGCACTAAAATGTGTGTTTTTGTTTGTGTTTTTGTTGCTCGACTGTGACGTCACTTGTTGTTGTTGTTGTTGACGTCTGTTGCCTTTTATTAGGGTATAATAATTATTATTATTATTACTATTACTATTATTATTTTGGGTTTTAGTTCTCTCATACGCCAGCGACATAAGCGTCGCTTGCGTATATAGAGCATCGCTAACGTATATAGAGCATCGCTGGCGTATACAGATCGTCGCTGGCGTATATAGAGCATCCCTAACGTATATAGAGCATCGCTGGCGTATACAGATCGTCGCTGGCGTATATAGAGCATCGCTGGCGTATATAGAGCGTCGCTGGCGTATATAGAGCGTCGCTGGCGTATACAGAGCGTAGCTGGCGTATATAGAGCGTCGCTGGCGTATATAGAGCGTCGCTGGCGTATATAGAGCGTCGCTGGCGTATATAGAGCGTCGCTGGCGTATACAGAGCGTAGCTGGCGTATATAGAGCGTCGCTGGCGTATACAGAGCGCCGCTGGCGTATATAGAGCGTCGCTGGCGTATACAGAGCGTCGCTGGCGTATATAGAGCGTCGCTGGCGTATACAGAGCGCCGCTGGCGTATATAGAGCGTCGCTGGCGTATACAGAGCGCCGCTGGCGTATATAGAGCGTAGCTGGCGTATATAGAGCGTCGCTGGCGTATATAGAGCGTCGCTGGCGTATACAGAGCGTCGCTGGCGTATATAGAGCGTCGCTGGCGTATATAGAGCGTCGCTGGCGTATACAGAGCGTCGCTGGCGTATATAGAGCGTCGCTGGCGTATATAGAGCGTCGCTGGCGTATACAGAGCGTCGCTGGCGTATATAGAGCGTCACTGGCGTATATAGAGCGTCGCTGGCGTATATAGAGCGTCGCTGGCGTATATAGAGCGTCGCTGGCGTATACAGAGCGTCGCTGGCGTATACAGAGCGTCGCTGGCGTATACAGAGCGTCGCTGGCGTATATAGAGCGTCGCTGGCGTATATAGAGCGTCGCTGGCGTATACAGAGCGTCGCTGGCGTATACAGAGCGTCGCTGGCGTATACAGAGCGTCGCTGGCGTATATAGAGCGTCGCTGGCGTATATAGAGCGTCGCTGGCGTATACAGAGCGTCGCTGGCGTATATAGAGCGTCGCTGGCGTATACAGAGCGTAGCTGGCGTATATAGAGCGTCGCTGGCGTATATAGAGCGTCGCTGGCGTATACAGAGCGTCGCTGGCGTATATAGAGCGTCGCTGGCGTATATAGAGCGTCGCTGGCGTATACAGAGCGTCGCTGGCGTATATAGAGCGTCGCTGGCGTATACAGAGCGTAGCTGGCGTATATGGAGCGTAGCTGGCGTATATAGAGCGTCGCTGGCGTATACAGAGCGTCGCTGGCGTATATAGAGCGTCGCTGGCGTATATAGAGCGTCGCTGGCGTACACAGAGCGTCGCTGGCGTACACAGAGCGTCGCTGGCGTATACAGAGCGTAGCTGGCGTATACAGAGCGTCGCTGGCGTATATAGAGCATGGCTGGCGTACACAAGAAGCGTCATCCACCATAATATGCACGTTTGGACTTTGTATTTAACTTGAAACTTAAATATAATTAGTCTAGGAGAACGTAGGAGATGTCAATGAACATAAAAATAAAAAAATATATATTCAAAATTAATTTATGTAAAATGAAACGAGGAAATATATAATATTTTTATGTTTATGTATTTAGGCTTTGTCTAGCAGTGTAGTAACACAGTAATATCTCCCTCACCTGTTAGAGCCACGTGATCTGCTATGCCTACCCTTCACCACTTAGGCCTATCACTCACTTTTTAAACGTACAGCTTTTACGTTAAACCCGTCGCGCCTGTTTGCCAGCACTGTGGTTTGATAACCATCAAGCCTGGCCTCGGGCTGGGCTTGGGGAGCAGAAGACCTCCCAGAACCCCATCAAGCAGGTATAACACGCCTGGATTTGACGCTGCTTTCTACAAAAACTTCCTTGACTTTCATTCTCCACGTTCCACTCCTCTTGAGTTCTGCTGATACTTGACTTTACACAGACACACACATTCACACAGTCGTTGGCTTCCACGCACCCTCTGTCCCCTCCAGTGAGTTCCCAGCACTTGACTTCTACACAAACCACCGCTCATGGCTTCCACACTCCTCGTATCCCTTGGCTTCAATACACCCTCCTTCCAGTTGACTTGCCCACTACGACAACCAACCCTACCCTATTGTAAGACAATAACCTCTCTTACCCCCCCTCCCACTCTTCTCCCTCCCTGTCTCTCCTCTCCTCTCCTCTCCTCTCCTCTCCTCTCCTCTCCTCTCCTCTCTCCTCTCCTCTCCTCTCCTCTCCTCTCCTCTCCTCTCCTTTCTTTTTCCACATTTATTTCTAGCTTCCTCCCTTCGTCACTCTTCTTGTCTCTCTTATCTCCCTCCCTACATCTCTTATCACTCTCCATCCCGATTTCTCTGTTCCTTTTCTCTTCTTCTTCACTCTCCTTCATCCTCCTCTACTCTCTCCTCCTCTTTCGTCTCCTTTCTCCTCTTCTTACTCTCTATATGCTTTCTGTGTCTCATTTTCTTCTCATTTTCCACGGTTATTCTTTTGTAATACTTCCTCCATCAATATTGTTTCTTTCTCACCTTGTGACCAGTCGTTCCTCACACACACACACACACACACACACAACACCACCCACACACACACCACACACACACACCACACACACCACACACACACACACACACACACACACACACAACACACACCCACACTATTATATATATATATATATATATATATATTATATATATATATATATATATAATATATATATATTTTACCCATATATATCACTATATATCACATCACACACTATATAACATAGTAACAGTAGGCTCTGGAGTCTCTACATCAGTTGATTGACGGTTGAGAGGCGGGACCAAAGAGCCAGAGCTCAACCCCCGCAACACATCTAGGTGAGTACAACTAGGTGAGTACACACACACACACACACACAGATGTTATGAGTCTGATAGCTGAGTGGACAACGCTCTAGGCTCGTATCCTTGGGTCCGGGTTCGATCCCCAGCGATGGCAGAAACAAAATGGGCAGAGTGTCTTTCACCTGAGGCCCCTGTACCTAGCAGTAAATAGGTCCTTGGAGTTAGACAGCTGTTGTGGGCTGCCTTCCTGGGTGTGTGTGTGTGTGAAAGAATTGTTAGTTGATTGATAGTTAGTTAGTTAACAGTTGATTGATTGACAGTTGAGAGGCGGGCCTAAAGAGCAAAGCTCAGCCCCCGCAAGCACAAATAAGTGAATACAACTAGGTGAATACACACACACTTCTATTTTTGTTGAAAGTTCATCTTACCACAAGTGTATTAGACCAGTGAACCCGGACACACTGTCACCTGGACACACTGTCACCCGGACACACTGTCACCCGGACACACTGTCACCTGGACACACTGTCACCCGGACACACTGTCACCTGGACACACTGTCACCCGGACACACTGTCACCTGGACACACTGTCACCCGGACACACTGTCACCTGGACACACTGTCACCTGGACACACTGTCACCTGGACACACTGTCACCCGGACACACTGTCACCCGGACACACTGTCACCTGGACACACTGTCACCCGGACACACTGTCACCTGGACACACTGTCACCCGGACACACTGTCACCTGGACACACTGTCACCCGGACACACTGTCACCTGGACACACTGTCACCTGGACACACTGTCACCTGGACACACTGTCACCCGGACACACTGTCACCCGGACACACTGTCACCCGGACACACTGTCACCTGGACACACTGTCACCTGGACACACTGTCACCTGGACACACTGTCACCTGGACACACTGTCACCTGGACACACTGTCACCTGGACACACTGTCACCCGGACACACTGTCACCCGGACACACTGTCACCCGGACACACTGTCACCCGGACACACTGTCACCCGGACACACTGTCACCCGGACACACTGTCACCTGGACACACTGTCACCCGGACACACTGTCACCCGGACACACTGTCACCTGGACACACTGTCACCCGGACACACTGTCACCTGGACACACTGTCACCCGGACACACTGTCACCTGGACACACTGTCACCTGGACACACTGTCACCTGGACACACTGTCACCTGGACACACTGTCACCCGGACACACTGTCACCCGGACACACTGTCACCCGGACACACTGTCACCCGGACACACTGTCACCTGGACACACTGTCACCCGGACACACTGTCACCTGGACACACTGTCACCCGGACACACTGTCACCTGGACACACTGTCACCCGGACACACTGTCACCCGGACACACTGTCACACGGTCACTATACGGAGAAACAGCTCACAAGGTCACTATACGGAGAAACAGCTCACAAGGTCACTATACGGAGAAACAGCTCACAAGGTCACTATACGGAGAAACAGCTCACAAGGTCACTGTACGGAGAAACAGCTCACAAGGTCACTGTACGGAGAAACAGCTCACAAGGTCACTGTACGGTGAAACAGCTCACAAGGTCACTGTACGGAGAAACAGCTCACAAAGACAGTGTGGCAGGAGAGCGGGGAGTAAGCCATCCTACGCTCCACAAGGATGAAGACAACTGACCACGCCACAAGGATGAAGACTACTGACCACGCCACAAGGATGAAGACTACTGACCACACCACAAGGATGAAGACTACTGACCACACCACAAGGATGAAGACTACTGACCACGTCACAAGGATGAAGACTACTGACCACGCCACAAGGATGAAGACTACTGACCACGCCACAAGTATGAAGACTACTGACCACGCCACAAGGATGAAGACTACTGACCACGCCACAAGGATGAAGACTACTGACCACGTCACAAGGATGAAGACTACTGACCACGCCACAAGGATGAAGACAACTGACCACGCCACAAGGATGAAGACTACTGACCACGCCACAAGGATGAAGACTACTGACCACGCCACAAGGATGAAGACTACTGACCACGTCACAAGGATGAAGACTACTGACCACACCACAAGGATAAAGACTACTGACCACGCCACAAGGATGAAGACTACTGACCACGTCACAACAACGGTCCGTTACGCTTGAGAGCGTATGTGAGTACTGCAAGGTAACTAAGAACGCTTATTAAGGAACATATACGCACCTTAGCGTGCAATGACCAACATAATTGTTGCGCAGAAAAGTGATGCGCAGTGTTAGAGGGCACTCATTTAGTGTGTTAAAAGCCGTTCATTTAGAAACTAAAACACTGTGCGGGTGTAATGAAACCCTGTTAACGTTTGAATTTATGTATCATTCCTAAGAGGCGCACCAGGACGCATTAGAACACAAGGGAGACAAGGGAACCCTGCATATATCGATAAAGTGCACTAGAATATATGGAAGCCACAATATTTTCTATAACCCGCGCTTTAAAATGCACCTGAACGCCGTCAAAGCGTATGTCAAAGAACGCCAGCACGTCCAGTCAACA
Source organism: Procambarus virginalis (assembly GCA_020271785.1). Taxonomy (NCBI): domain Eukaryota; kingdom Metazoa; phylum Arthropoda; class Malacostraca; order Decapoda; family Cambaridae; genus Procambarus; species Procambarus virginalis. The sequence continues at coordinate 10,301,315 of WNGS01163555.1, forward strand.
GTACCTGTTGCCAGATAAACAAAAATTGTCAGGGCGAGTCTCAGTTCCCAAAAAAAACGCAGTTGATTAAGCTCATCGAGCCTGAGTGAAGGAGTAACGCCGGCATTCCACGGTAAACTCCACATGCTGTGGCCAGTCTTATCAATCTGCGAAAGGGCTCACTTGCAGCCGCTCATTATTGTTTGATGAATATTCCTCGATGGAGGGAAGCAGGGAGGGGGAGAAGAATGGGGAGAGAGATGGAAAGAGGAATGGTGGGTGAAAGACGAATCAGTTGAGTAAGGGAGGGTCCAGGTTAATAGGAAAGCTAATAATAAAGGAAGGGTAAAGGTTGACTGACAAAAATAGCGAGCGGCAGATATAACAGTAGTCAGCAAAGACGAAATAAAGTGGGGAAGGAATTATGTTGAGGAGTTTGAGACGGAGAAGATAAAGAAAATAAACAGTTGACTACAGGCTTCGAAGGAACAACGGTGAGTGAATGAGGAGTGAAGAGAAGCAAGAGAAGGAAGAGGATAGGTAGAAGTCAAAGAAATGGAGAAATAAAGAGCAGTATACAAGGGAATCATGGAAAACACGTGATGAACAGTAAATGGGGGAAGCTCAAAATGAGTGATGGCATTAAGGAAATATAAGGTAATAATTAGGAGAAACCACTAAGCTAGTTTGACTATATAGCACTTTTTAAAGATACAAGGACAGGGATCTGAGATATGCGGACAGAAGGACAGGGATCAGGGATATGAGGACAGGAGGACAGGGATTTGGGATATGAGGACAGAGAGAAAGAATGGTGTCTGATCACTTTACACCATTTAGATCTAACGTCTACCCTGCAAGAAGTGAGGTCGCAGCACTACCGACAAATCTAAGTAGATTAACTCTGTGGGAATTGTCACCTCTAAACCTCAGAGTCATCATCGAACTGTATTCGTCCGTGATGGCAGGTGATGGAGCCGAGTGTTCAGCAGCTGCGGTCTCTAAGCTGCGGTACTCAAGAGAATAGTTCAGCAGCTGCGGTCTCTAAGCTGCGGTACTCAAGAGAATAGTTCAGCAGCTGCGGTCTCTGAGCTGCGGTACTCAAGTGAATAGTTCAACAGCTGCGGTCTCTAAGCTGCGGTACTCAAGAGAATAGTTCAACAGCTGCGGTCTCTAAGCTGCGGTACTCAAGAGAATAGTTCAACAGCTGCGGTCTCTAAGCTGCGGTACTCAAGAGAATAGTTCAACAGCTGCGGTCTCTAAGCTGCGGTACTCAAGAGAATAGTTCAACAGCTGCGGTCTCTAAGCTGCGGTACTCAAGAGAATAGTTCAACAGCTGCGGTCTCTAAGCTGCGGTACTCAAGAGAATAGTTCAACAGCTGCGGTCTCTGAGCTGCGGTACTCAAGAGAATAGTCTGTTAATAACACGTAATCTCCGCACATACAAAATCAGATTGAATATTAAAAATGTACATCATTATGTACCCTTGGCGATCACAGAGTGGTAATGGGACAATAATAATATAATTTGGTTGAACAATAAGGTTCACTCACGCCAGTCTGAGTACACTTCGGTGGGGGGAGTATATATACCGTATGTATGTACACATGACTGTTTTCTCTCTTCTACATATGTACGTACTCGGACACACACACACACACGTTGCCTAAAAAGAATGCATTGTTTTGTCTACATTGCCTGAATGTTTCCTTCAAAGTTCGTCACTGTTTTCTGCAAATTGCTTCGATATTAACAACAGAGTGCCTCAATGTTTACCACAGAGTGCCTCATCTTTGCTACAGAGTGCCTCAGTGTTTACTACAGAGTGCCTCGCTACTTATAGGAGTTCTTCAGGGCAAACTGGACAAAGGTCGGGGAATAGACACAGGGACTCAAAGACACCGGATAAACATGGCTACTACGTGTTCATCCAGATATATATAGGGCAGAATTCATCAAGCAATAACCCATATACTTCCGAAACCTGTATATCTTTCCTCAATCATGGCGATTTTCTTTACATTCACTGAACAATTCACGAGCTTCAGGTCATTGCATGCTCCCCAACTTTATTAGTGCTGTAAATTTATGGGCACTTAGCGCCCATAAACTGTTTAATAAATGTAAACAAATGGAGAAAAGATGTATAGGTTTCGTAAGTGGATGCGTGAATGCTTGACGAGGCCCAGAATTATCTACTGCTGTAGTCAGCACTCACATTAAGTATAGAACCCCAAAGAAACTGTGCGTAATACGCCATATCGCAGTCACGGGAGGAGGGGAGACGGGACCTGGAGCGTATTAATGAGTGCTGTACTCTACATTAACAATTAGGACAGCAATACGTTGGTTTTTTTCAGCCCTGTCCCGAATGCGCGATGAATCTTTAATCGTTGCTAAGTGAACAGTCACGCACGATAGAGGGGCGTTCTCGCCCACTGCTCTTATTACACACGCCACACTTCTTTTGCGTTTTTACGAAGGTTTCGTCTTGTAGAGGGTTCGTCATGAAGAGGGTTCGTCTTGTAGAGGGTTCGTCATGAAGAGGGTTCGTCTTGTAGAGGGTTCGTCATGAAGAGGGTTCGTCATGAAGAGGGTTCGTCTTGTAGAGGGTTCGTCATGAAGAGGGTTCGTCATGAAGAGGGTTCGTCTTGTAGAGGGTTCGTCATGAAGAGGGTTCGTCATGAAGAGGGTTCGTCTTGTAGAGGGTTCGTCATGAAGAGGGTTCGTCATGAAGAGGGTTCGTCTTGTAGAGGGTTCGTCATGAAGAGGGTTCGTCATGAAGAGGGTTCGTCTTGTAGAGGGTTCGTCATGAAGAGGGTTCGTCATGAAGAGGGTTCGTCTTGTAGAGGGTTCGTCATGAAGAGGGTTCGTCTTGTAGAGGGTTCGTCATGAAGAGGGTTCGTCTTGTAGAGGGTTCGTCATGAAGAGGGTTCGTCTTGT